>JABFQC010000120.1:0-36870 GCA_022817085.1 Psilanteris sp. ZL-2020
CTGTGTTATAGTAAATCAAAAATCAGAGACACAAATTAATAAAATTTGTAATAAAATGAAGCGAGAAATAAAAGTCGTTTTTTCAAATTCAACGCTGATAAATAAAACCGTGAAATGTAAAAGATTTATAAGTTCGCGAAGAACACTTAATTTTATTCGAGTTCAACTTCAACATGAGTGTAAAATTTTTGTACTCAATAAAGTGAATCTAAGCGAAATCATGATTCTAACAAAAACGAAAAATACCCACAAAACACTGCTAAATCTTCTAAAATTAAAAGTTCCGCCAACTTTGCGGTTTTCTGCGGACATTGAATTCATGCTTTTTAATGATATGTTCCCGCTACGAAAAAGTTATGAGCAAAATAAAAAGCGATGCACCGTGCAACTTTTGTACACCGAACAAATAAAACAATTTATTTACATTCAATTTGAAATCAAAATTCCGACTCATCTCTTTTACAAAACAGCAGCGTCGTCGTCGATCGGGCAACCTTATTACGGCCGTAACGAATACCAATTTCAATTTCTGCCGACAGTAAATGCGCTGCGACGTGGGACGAGATGAATTTTTAATCGAATTTTCGTTGCATTTGAATTTCCGGCATTAAATTATTTCGAAATAATCCGGTTAATAATTGGTTAAAGGCGACGCGAAAATTTCGAGGTGGTGGCGCCGTGTTGGTGCATCTTTGAAAAGACACAAAACATACCCTCGGGCGCAATGCCGGTGTATTTAGTTCAGATCGATCTAAGTTACGTGCCCGGCGCAAAGCCGTAGCTGTGATTCGTGAACTTGCCTAGCAACAAGCGAACGACAAACGGAAAGAGACTTTGAAATTGAAAAAAAAATTGAACGCATTAATGCCGATGACTTCTTCCTCGTTAATTATATTAGTAACTTTTATTAAATCTTATTTTACAAGTTTAGAAACCGAAATGATACAATTGTGTCATAAAGGACATTTAAAGGAAAAGAAAGGGAAAAGTTGATTAGATTTTACTTTGAGCAGAAATAGGTTTGGTTGTTATTTTGTTTGATTAAACGATTAGGATATGCATTAAATATTTAAAAGCGTATTTCAATCGCGTGGATGTGTATATTTATTTAATATGGTTTATTAATTTTGTTGTATACAAATCCATATGTTTAATAAAATACCACGCGGGTTTAAATAGGAATATTAAATTTAAATTCAAACAATGTTGGATTAACACTAAGTCGGAACGAATGTTTCATAATGTAAATTTTACATTAACTCTAACATTAAAGGCATACTGTAACACGGAGGCAACGTTAAAATTAGATTGACATTATTATATTAGAATCAAGTCAACGTAAAACTCATATTTTCTAGTTTAATGTTAAAATAGATTTATTGTTATTTGAAATGAGTGTTATTCTAAGTATATTGTTAATGTCACTGTTAAATTTAATATAACATTATATTTTTTTCACAAAATCATATGTCGGTATACTGTTTTAATATAAATACTTTTTTATTGTAATTACAAATCTATATAATTTAAACAACACTATATTGTGTTTTACAAAATAATGATGATAAAATTAATTGACACGCAATTTACATTCAGTATAATATATTATAGTACTATATACATACTGATAAAATATAAGATACTAGAAACGAATGCAGAAGTAAATTTAAGCAGATTAAAATGTTCATTGCTTTTAAATACATTAATCTAAGGATTAAATGTATAATCAATAACGGTTAGATTTGTAGTATTATTTTTTTGGAAAGCATACATTTGATCTATTTCACTGAAAGTATTAATTTTCAAATATTTGAAGTTAATTGTTTAAAAGTAAAGGAGAAACTATCAAAATGTTAACCAACCATATAAACAGATCATAGTCAATAATTTGTTTATAAGACACTGTTATATAATATTGAATTTATTATTGATAGAAAATCATTAGCACATGAATAATAGAAATTAATAATTATCGTATTCCAAATATTTATATATAATTGAGTATTGGAAAAATAAAAAAAAACACACGTTTTCGATTTATATTCAAGAAACTGTACAAATTCAAATGTATTGATTTTGATTTCAGGGAACCAGAATCAATAATTTTATAACTCCGTTTAATCAAAGTAGTCAATCAATGTCAGCAAATTTGTCATTTAGCACAGGTGAAATTGTCAGCATGTAATGAGCGTACTTTATTATTCGAGAACTGGCATAGTATTTATTAAGGTTATTACTATAAATTTAAAATTTAATTGCAACGTACGGAAATGTGTTAGGTAATCGTATCGATGCATTATAATATACCTTCTATTCAATACATAATACAATTTGTAACTGGAAATACCTCTTAGTTCCTGTAATCAATTAAGTTTATTTCATACTAGTAATGAAAACTATTGTGTAAAACATGTGTAAAGAATTCTTATTTGTTAAAAATTAGAAATAAGAAAAAATATAGTATAACATTCGAGATTTAAATAAATATATATATCATTGTAGTATATATATGTAGTATGTAGTATATATATCATACATCTATGTATATGCATACAATATTTCAGTGATACCCCAGTTTTGGGCGCTGCTATGCTTCGGCTCTGTTAATTTAAATCTGTGACAAAAAAGTGTGGCAGAAGCTTGTTTACAGCTAACATGAATACTGAGGGTTTAGCCACCTAACCCCCCTTTTAAAAATCCGTTAATGAAACGAAACTAACGAACAAAATTGATGGGAGCGACAGGATCATACTGTGCGCTCAAGTTGCCGAAATATGTTTGATATACATTCACCAAGCACAATTTTAGCAATTGCTGTAAAAATGATGTAAAAATTATATAGAATATTTTGACGGCGGATCAAAGTCCTGCCATATTCTTGAGTTACTGGAATGTTAATTCAAAGAAATATATGAATATATGCTTTTGTGAAGTTGTGCTTATGAGTCTCAGGACTGAAGCCAAGTCCTGAATTTTTATTTTTTAAATATTTTTAAAAAGAGGAATCCTCCCTCCCAAGCGAACTAAGATTACATTTCTGGTCTCAACTCACTTGTTTTGCAGAATTTCCAATTAACACCCCCATAGAACTCCTCCAATGATGAGGTCTCGAAAGCAACAGTTGTATATTTTATATCTTCTTTTAATAATCACTTTACTTAATTAATATGCTTTAATGTCTGACCTTTAATGACTATTACAATTTTTACGCTAAGAAAATGAAATTGCACAATTTACATTATGACATTTTGATTCTTCTTATTGGTTAAACCAGTTGAATTCAATTATCTCATTGGTTGACGTCAATTACTACTCAAATTGTAAGACTTATACAATGTGAATTTATACGACTCACGATGTATATAGTTCCCCTTACAATTTTATTTTCTCAGTGTGTATTGCAATTTAAATATTTAAACTCCTTATACCTTATTATATACTGAGAAAAAATGTAATAAAATATACTATTTTTATAATAACTTGGGGACAAGTGCATATATAGTGAATTTTATCATATAAAATAGTCGAAAATAGTAATATATTGATTGAATTTACTTTATTTCTGTTATATAAATTACTATATGCACACTTGTCCTCAGGTTAATATATTAATATAGTAACTTTTATTATATTTTTTTTCTCAGTGTATAGTAAATAAATAATAAATATTCTTGAAATATGCATGTATAGATATTAAATAATAAACGCCGTACCTTATTAAATAAAGAAACTAACGTACGAAATCTAGGGGCCCCAGCATTGTATTATACAGGTCTGTTCGAATGAGCATCACTAAATCGATTTTTTAAGCGAGTGCATACCTGGATAGTCCCATTAAACTCCACTTCATATATATGTTGGCGCTTATGAGGCCATTTTGATATGTTGCCAAGTTGTACAGTCGCGATATCCACCATATTTAACATATACATAATTATTTATATGGTTACACAGACATTGTTTCCATCTTCATGTGCTTTTTTATCTTCACGTATCCATCTTCATTTCAATTTTGCTAATTTCGTTTTTGTCATTAATAAATTTTGTTTTGTTTTTTATTTCCTGCCGTTAATTTATTTATTGTGCTATATATATGTTATAACACTGAAATCGTATGTTATGAGATACTCAAAAGAATTATTTCTGAACGAAATTTCACAAAGTGCATATTACTTTCATCATACCCGTAAAGTACTACAATAATGACCCAGAAAATTTTTCATGTTTATTAAAATATTATATGGAATCCCTAGAAAATACAATTCTTTTTCATCGCTTTTTAAGAGCCACAAATAAATATAGAATGATTTTAAAATGATTTTACATGGCATATATTTAATTAAGAAACAATTCGAATATTGAATGAAAGTATTTTTAAATATATTCATATAAACCGAATAACATCTCGTACGTTATTATTATACACTAAAATTAGCAATTTTCCAATATATGAATAAATTACCTTATATTTAAAGTTTAAATATATATCGAAGAAAAGATTTATAAAATAAGTAATTTATTTTTAACAATATATTTAGTCTTTTTTTATCTATACCATTGCAAAAACAACTATGTTACTATATATATAATTTGTATTAATATCTCTTTTATATTAACTTTCGTTATATTAAAGTTAGATATGTACTACTTATTCCAACATACAATTGTTTTTCATGCTTAAGTATAAATTACAATTTATAATATATGTTGCATGAAAATTATAATAATGTTATATTCTTTTTAAAAGGAGAAATATATTGTATCTACTTCTCAAGAAAAATAGCAAGTACGAAGCTTTCAGTAATAGTACTTTTTCTGTATGCAGTTTGTGTAAATGACTCCATTTAGAAGGCATGGTTGAAATTATATTCTAAAATGCAAGTGAAAAGGAATAAAGTCTGATATGAATAGCCAAGTGGTCTGGTTAATTTTTTCTGCAATCTAATTAATCTACTTATTAAGCACAAAAATAAAAAGCGAGAAACAGAGAAATATTTCTTCCGTGCGTTGGTTCAATTTAAATTCATTTGTAACATATAATCTTATATAGAATAATAAAATTGTATATCAATACGAAAATAGTACCGTACATTCTAAAATTGTAATTAATTTATTTTAGTTGATCCCTAACTAACTCTTTACCATTATATATTAAAGTAAATTATACTCGAAATTTATTCTATATAAATTTTACTAATGAAATTAGACTTCAATTAGATTATATTCTGAATGCAATTTAAAGTTGATATTAAGTGTGTACAAACAAGTTTTTTGTATTCAATAAATGTCCATTTAACTATAATTTATTGTATTTACATATTATTCCACATTTATTGGTGATTAATATTATACATAGATCAATTCCTATGCAAAACTTTTATAACTGTAATCACTTTTAGAGATAATAAATAATTGAATAATAAATATTTATAAAACTTTAGTTGCATATGTATATATTATATAACTTTTTCCTGTTGGATCTATCTGAATATTATAAATATTTATTATGCACATACAATTTTGATGGATATTTACAAAGTTTATTGTCAATGAATCCATATTTATAAAAATATTAAATTCTTTATTAAACAATATCATATAATACAAATCGAGTGGTATAATATTTCAGTAGTATTATAATTACATAACATTTGTATTATTATACATACAACACACACACACATATATATATATATATATATATACCCCAAGCAAATTATTTATTGCTTTGAGTGCGTCTACGTTTATATAATTACTTCTTTAAAAAAACTTGCCGTTGATTAATCATCTATTAGATATTTGAAATTGCGAAATACAAAACCACACAAAAGCTAACCAACGTTCATCGCCTTGATTGATATAAATTGGCAACCAATCGATGTCATTGAATGAAGTATAATTTGTTTTAATTATGAGGTCTTAAATCGAAATTTGTTTTGCTATCGAAGTCCTTTTCATAATTGCCAATGTGGGAAGATGGAAATTTGTTACAGAATGTGGCAATAAACTTTATATTTCAGATAACTTTATAACCAAGCTCATAAACAATTCTCGACTCATGGACCACGGTAACGAGAGAAGTTGGACCCAGCCCATCAGAAATGCACAGTCATTGCGGCACGAGTAGTAAAGAGATTGGAGCACATTCATTTTCCAAAATGACTGTACATCGAGGACAGCTTACTAAGACAAACATCGACTATAAAACTCCATTATAGTAAGTGGTTCCTTTGCTCGCGCAATATCAAAATGTTAACAGCGCGGAATGAAACAATATACTTAAATCCATTAATCGATAGTATCCCTTACTGAAGATTAATGCATCAGCAAAGTTTATTTTCAACGGCAAATTTCACAAATTATCGATCGCACTACTGATGTATTTTAAAGTTAAGCGATTTATGTATGAAATATCAGTTCTTTTGTTGTTCTGTTTATAATTTTTCCAAGCGCATAATAAACATATAAGAGAAATCGGGCGGTTATTTAATCATATAAAATTGTAATCTAGGGAAATGGGCCAATTAATTGCTTGGTTACTATAATAATAGGGAATTAGAAACATGTTACGTACGAACTGAGCTAATACAAATCTAATCAGATTTTATAGCTGATTTGAGTAGATTTAATAAGACTTAGTAGAATCTGTTGTAAGCGGTCAAATCTGTTCTGATTACGCATAGCTATAGCTAGATCTGGTCCCATACTTTGTCATAATAAGTCAGATTAATAATTTACATAGATAAACACTTGTGATTATTTCTGCTCGGTTTAATGCTAAAGTGAAATTTTACCAATGAATATTTATGCGTATATTTGACACTGACTGGTTTGATTGTAGGTATTTAAAAGCATTAGTAAAGTTGCAAACATTTACCTGACTTCCGTCGATTCGATTCACATGACGGCACATCTGTAACAACAATGAAAAGTTTTTATCGATCTATATTATTTGTAATGAATTGAAACTTTTATGTTAATAAAATAGAATTTTAACTTTGTAAGCATAAAGTTCTACAAAGGAGCTTAGCACTCAAAATGGAATGTAATAAGACATAATTGAATTCCTAATTGCGGAATGATCCCCAACAGAAATGTACATCAGTGAGATGTTCTACATTTCGAAATTAGCTAAATTATTCTTACCATTTATCTTTCGAAATTCAATATTCTCTCAAATTTGTGGATTTATTGAAATTTAAGTAACCGCAAAGTTTCATTACAGTTTATAAGCATAAAAATAAATAGCACGCGAGTTCAAAATATATTTGAGTGCATTTATTGGAAATAAATTGCGCGATGAAATTAATCTCCCATTATATTTATCAAATGTCTATTTAATCTTAACACATAAGAAATACACACCCAATAAAACTAAGATCTGTGACACAAGTTTGACTAAGATTAATTGTGTCAAATAATGTTAAAGATAGCAGACTTATCAGCAGTATCAGTGTAAGTAGTGGCTTTGGTGAAACTGTTGTAACTATTGATCACTGTTCTACTATTAGTCACTGTTATCACTAATGATTAGTGTTGCGAGTGTTAGTATACGTTTCACGTGCATAACTCAAGACCATGATAGATACACTTACTACCAACTACAAAATTGCTTGTGATACAACTTTACCAATGAAACTGATCCTGAATTAACTAATACGGAACTTTCGCAAGGAAATATGGAATTCCTGTAGATAACAAACAATAAGATTTTGCAGTATATTTTACGTATTATATATTTATTAAGTTTTAGTATATAAATAATTAAGCAACACGTAACATTCGAATAAGATGCTTTGGTAATTAGTTCGAATGAAATAAATAAAAAAATTATATATACCAATATGGATTATTTGATTTAATATATTTTATTATAAATTTAATACATTGCCCGCGATTATTATTTATCGAATGATTCAAATAATGTTATAAAACAACTGATATAAATTTAATAAAACTGAATGAAAATATATATTTATTGACCGATGGATATTTGGTTCGTGAGTCACAAAATATTATCACTTTTATGCAAACGTTATTATATAAATAATTAATTTTTTGTTTGTTTTTTTATTAATTTTATATTTTATATCGTATATATAATATAATAGAAACTAAATACCAAGATATCATTCTGACATCAAAAAACATGATAACGGTGTGAAATGTCCTCAAATGTCTATTCCATATCCTTAATACATTCACATCCCATTTTCTAATCATCTTGAGCAATACTAAAGAAACAAAATAAATTTGACATTCAATCAAATTTTATTCGCATCAACTCAAATTATACTGAAACTGAGCGTTTATTTAAAAGCGTTAATTGCAAAGCTGAAAAAGGCTTAACTAAACTATATAGATCAATAGAGACAAACGCTCGTGAAGAATAGTTCAAAAAAGGAAATACCTCATCAAAGCGTAAAATGGATTTGACCTTCGTATCGCAAAATCAACTACCATTTATGACGGATCGCACGCGCGTCAGTTTTTGATTCTACGAGTGTTATCTGAAATAGCAAAAAACGACCGATCTTGATAGACAAACCAACAAAAACGGTCGCACTCAATTCGTAACGATGAGCCAATCGTGCGGTATAAAAGGGCCGTGTCGTATCTGTGGTGCGATCAGTGTAGCGCGACATCATCGTCAAATGGTCGATCGCTTCGTTCATCACAGACGTATAAAAAGATGTCCCAACCGGAACAAAGTGGTAGTGTGTCATACGAGAAGGAAATGTCCGCGTCGAAGAGCGGCTCGTTTATGCGACTGAACCAAGAAGGCCGCTCGGAATGGCAGGATCATGAAACCGACTCGGAGATCAGCGAGAACGAATTTCTTACGAAAGGCGCTTTCCTGCTAACGCCTAGTCACGAGCTAAGCATTGAGAAGGCGGCGACCATTTGCGAGAAAATGAACTTCCGGTGAGAATGAGAATAAGTGCACGAGCGAGCGAGATAGCGGCGCGAAGAATTTGGAGCGCGGCATTCCAGGCGCCCGAATGTCATTCGGCATTTCTGCGCGTCGTTTCTGTCGGAGAACTCGGCTCCTTAGTGGCGACGCTTTGAATTTTCTATTCCGAAATGTGCATCGAATTTCAGCCCTAATGATTGTGTTTACCGTCAAAGCCAAACGCATCGCTTTTTTGTTTTATTATTTTTGTTCCCGTTTGATTTTGTTTGACCTCGTTTTTATGACGATTCCCTTCATTTTGCCCGGTTTGCTGCTTTTTTCCGTATATTTTATTTGGCAATTGCTGAAGGTGTTAAAAATGCATTACTGGTAAGAGCGCTTTTTCAGGGATTTATGACGTTAGATTTGGCTTGTTGACTCTTTGCAAGTCGAGGGTGGGTTATGAGGTGATAAACGAGATGAAGTGGAGTTTGGGGGAAAATAATGTCGATTGTTTCGGGGGTATCGGGTTGCGGGGTAATCATATGTCGGCAAAATATTGCTGATGGAAGTGTTTGCGGGCTTTCGTGAATTTTTCGGTATTGATGACTCCGAGGGAGGGACCGACTTTGGGGGGCCAGGTCGTGCGGAGTTTACAAAGAAATTATAAATTATACGCAACAATTTCGATCTGGCGTTGAATAATTCAGCACAAGGAAGTGTAAAACATAACGGGAGTTGATAAGAAACAAATTATATATCATTGCAATATTCAAAGCAGAGCTAAACGTTTCGCTGCAATTAGTTTCACACGAGCATGACTCCGGAACGTGCCATTTGATGCGGGTTAAGTTTGTAAACAGAATATGCACATTTGCGATAAATTTCTTTAATACGAATTTTATAGCACGCTTAAACGGTGGCGTAAAAGGATAAAAAAATGGATATCGATTTGCAAAGATTCGCGGCAAACTCCCTATGACAATAATTCAATTTTTTATTTCAATTCGGCATTTGAATAATGTTGAGCATCTTTATCATTTATAACATTCAAAAATATTCCAGAGGACGTCTCATAAATGTATCATATAAACCAATACATTATAAGTCGCACATGTTACTACAGCATTCGCGAAATACGTCGCGAGTCACAGAAAACGCATAAATACGAGAAAGCACGTGTTGCAAAAGCTGGCCATTTTTCACAAACAAATTTCGATTGCGATCGCAAAAAATTGTCAAAACAAAATCCGATGCCTCGATAAATAAAAATCGAAAGTTCCCAAAGTCGCGCGGTTTATCGTGTCGCAAAACTTCTTTTTCAAGTATTCACGAGAAACGGAAGTTCATAAATCAGTCCGGTCAAAAATAATGATAAATGTCACACTTGCGGCATGGAAATAAAAAAGAGCGGTTTTTGGATTGAGAATAAAAAAGGAGGACAACGCGAGAAAGAGATGGGAGAAAAAAAAGGGCGGCGAATGTTTGTCCTCCATAAATTCGATCTATGAACGAGTGTGTTTGGCGCACGCATAAATTGCAAATTTCCACGCGAATGGATTCGTATAATAGCGAGTAACGAGAAATCGGTTTTGAAAATCTAATTCCCATTCCACGGGAAATTGTAGTTCGCTACAAACTTCTAGAATAAATGTTTAACAACGACGTTTCACCGCAGCGGAGCGTTTTCTCTCACCAAGACGGCCACCGGCATACTATTCAAGTTTAGCAATATCGAGGATTTCCAAGCAGTGTACAAGAAGGGCTTCCACAAGGTTACGGGCGCGCGTTTTCACAAAAAGGTACTATGTGATGCACAATAATCTGGATTAGGTTAAAAGATAATGCCGCCGTTCTATAAATTTGCTTTCTAAAAGCTTTGCTGCATGCTCGCTATTAAATGTCAAATCGGAAGTGTTATTTCAATGTAGTATATTTGTAAATGTATTTAGAACATATGAAGCAGAGTATTTTCTAATGAAAACATTAATGTTTTTATATTATTTCTATAATGACCATTTATGTAAATCATTACATCTCTTTGTTAAACATATGTGTTTTTACAATTATTGTTAAAATATATAAATTGTAACACCTCAAAATGTCATGTAGTATGTCAGCAATAACGTTCGTTAATCTAATAACAATAAATTTCGATTGTTAATTAGGTGTGATTATTCCTATTTATTAGTTATCTTGATTAAAAGTTTATGTTTTGAAAAGCATAATTCTGGAACTAGGTCAATTGTCAAGATTACAAAATTATTATTAAATATTAAATGTAAATTTATTTATTCTTGAAAACTGTCCAATTAAGATTTATTATTTATTTCTAAAATTGTACGTATGAATATATTTGTTGAAAGTATGTAATATTACGACCACGCATATACTTTTCAACTGTACATTTGATGTACTATGTATGCACATTTATAAAACATATATAATAATCACTGTCATTATAGAATAATGTGGAGGGGGTCAAAGAAGTCTATAAGAGCCTAGATTATAATAGACATATTTTGCAGTCACAACAATGACATCGACAACAAAGTCACGCGTAATAAGCATTTATATTTCTATCACACGTTTACAAATTCTTTGATTTATCAAGTAAAATCAAATTAAAATTTTTATATATCAATAATGTGTTATTGATAAAATTATAGTTTTTGAAAAATATAAATTACACAAAGTTATATATCTAGTTTTGTTATCGCATATTTTATCTCTATAAACAACGCAAATCAACTGTATTATTTTTTATTATACTTTTTGTTTTACTTTGGTGAAAAATTAGTTAACAAATTTTATTTAAAACAGTCGTTAATTATATTTATCTATATTTTTATATTCATATATATATATATATTTACAAATTAATTCAATATAAGCACTCGTTAGCTTTATTGACACTCATTTTATTAACATTTTTTCCTGCTTACTTAATTTATTCATAACAATAAATTTTGTTAAGTATAATAATAGTTTAGAGTTATATTTAGTTTCAGTAGTACGATCGTTTTATAATGGACATATTTCTTAAAGTTTATTTTGATCTATTTTCAGGAAATTATCATTCATTATTCTATAATTAAGCATAAAGTGCTTTTATAACTAAATACAATACAGTAGCAAATGTAAAATTCTTGTGAATTCTACTTGTAATTATAAATCAATACAAATCCTGTGACCTAATTAATAATTATACGCTCGTGATCAAGATACGCGAATAAATCACAAACAATATATATTCAAATCAAGTATATGTAACGGAAACCTATTTTTGTAATTCAGAAAACTATAGTTAGAAGTATAAAACTCCGATCTAAATTATACCGAAAACTGAATACCGTAAAACAAGACTAAATGACCTGGATTGTTTTGAGGCATAATTTACATTACCAATTATTCATATTGTGTATAAATACTTACAAATATGGAAATATTTGAATCGTATATAACAAGTTAATTTATTAATCAAGTTTCCCCTCTTTCAGTGAAGTCGGTAATTACTTTAACAGATCACGGACCAATTACAATCAATATTTTAACAACAACGTAACGAAAAAGAAATGGAAAATGTATAACTGCACGCGATGCTACGTTCGTCCCGCATTCATTCGTATCGCAACTAAACAGATTTTTCGAATTAAACTAAATCGAAACAAGCACAATTACATTCAAAGTTATAATTTTCATTTTAAGTTCGTGCAGTTAAAGCAATCTGACTCCAACACTTTATACTAAACCTTTTACAATTTTAAAATTATATCCAGTTGAATAACCGTCAAAAGCTGTAACAAATTTATCGTAAAAGTACAATTACTTGTTATAAAGCAGTAGAATGTCAAACAATTTTTGTGCTGGTAAATGATGTTAATCCATTGTACCATTTGAAAAAAGTTGCTTTCAGAAAAAATGCTTGAATGAAGTTCAATTTCCAAAAATCCAAATAAATGTTTGCAACGGAATAATTAAAGTTTAAATTGCGTCTAGCAGTAAATTCAAGCAAATTAATTTCGTAGATTAGATGCTAAGCCGATGCAGACTATTAGTCACGTTGCTAATAAAACATTAGAAACCTACAATTCGATTTATGATCGAAGACGCAATAATTTGTGCTCAAACGCAGGTCGCCATACCTTGCAGACCCGCCAATACTTTCACGGTTTACGTACTCGACGTACCGGAAGAAGTACCCGAGGATGACATCAGGCACGCTCTGTACAAATATCGCTCGATCGTTGAGGTTACAAGGTTACCTCTAAATACTGGAACTGTGTGTGAGTATAGACGCTGTGAAATCAATTTTACCGTCGAGTCATGAAATGTATATTTACACAAAGTTCGGTAAAGAAACGAACATTATAAACTTTACGTTTTCCGAGAAAAAAGTATCAAACGAGGTGCACTAAATGTAAAAAAAACGTCTACGTGTATTTCAATTATCACTTCACCAAGTGCAGATACTCATTTCGATTAAACTTTGAATAAATAGAATAAAGATGTTATTTTAATCATTTTAATGAAACTGCCGACGGCAAGAACCATCTTAAACCAAATCAATTTGTAATTTCGCGAGATCGAAAATAGAATTTCTGCGAGTTAAATTTTGTCCATCGATATAGTGATGTCGCTCGTCTAAATGAATTAACATATTCCTCTTCAGAATGTTAAAATAAATTAACATGTGGCGAACTGCGTGAATGATTTCTGCAGTTACGTTTGATTTGCTTAAATTAGATATGATGCAATTAGAGCGCGTTATGTTCTAAATGACGCGTAATTTGAAATCGAATGGATTATAAATTATATATCATTAATGTTTTACCATATAAACAGACGAAAAGAATCATTTGGATCATTCAACGAAATTGATTTCGAGACGCCAAAAGGACGCATTAATGTTTAGTTATATAAATGATTAGTTTAATAGAAAACAAACAATTCAACGTGACCCAATATCTGTAATCCATCTCGTAATCTATCATCATACTAATAACATACCGATGACAGTTGAACATAGATGTGCACTTCATGCCTCTACGCTTACATGATTCGTATTGAACAACTTCAAACGCCTGTTGATAATTTCTTTTCACGACCATGGCATTTCGATTAAAGTAGAAAACTAATTAAGGATTTAGTTCGATAAGAAATGAAGGATAATTTTCGTTAGTTACTATACTGTTTTACTTCAAATTATTAAATAGAGTGTCTCTTTAAATAAGTATTAATGTTGAATTATGTTTATTTGTTTTTACCCTCAAAATGTATAAAGTAAATGTAAATGTAATGTAAGGTGTATTATAAAAACGATGACAGATTTTAAGACGCGTGAAATTAAATTTACGTTGTATAATGCTCGTAATATTTGAGTGTATTCGTGTTTTTGTTTTATAATTAAAAACGAAATATATTTATGTAATGTTTAAAAAACAAAAGCTTAATGATAAAGAGCTAAATTATTAATGGTAATAATTTTAAAAGCAATTTGTAAAATTAAAATTTAACTATTTATTTTATACATATATAATAGTCTTATAATAATTAAATAGGCAGTTATATTATAAAGGTAAAAGCATAAATAATCTAACAAAGCTGATATATTTTTGTGTTAATATCAAATTTTCTGTATTAAACATAAATAGTTCATGTATTTCAAAAGTTCATTGTTGATATATTTCATTTAAAATTTATTTTAATTCAATGAACTATTTAATAATACAAATTGTTTGCAGAACTTCAATTATTATTTTTCAATTTTAATCAAATTTTGGCTGTATTTGTACAATTAAACTACTATTTGCAGAAATTAATGTTAAATCATCCTTTATATTGGAAAATTTGTAATAGAAATGAATGTTTTTACATTATTTGGTAATATTTGAATAAAAATGTTGGGTTCATTATAATATTGACGTTTTTAGCCACTAATCTCCTTTAGAATTGCAAATTTTTCATTTGATAAGTATTTTACATAAAACAATAAAAGTAATCTTTTGTATGTGAATGCAGTGAAAGCCATAAATGAAAAGTTGAAAGTAGACGCTCAAAATTCAAATGAGCCCGCGACTATCTACACTGGGCCACCAGTTATAAGGGTTACTTTAGCCAGCGTCGAGGAGACTTCGTTACTGTTGAGCAGAGGACTTGATTTTTACGGAGCCACGTATTTTCCGACGGAAACGCCGAATCCCGCAGCCCAGACCCTTGCGAAATACAAAAACAACAGGTTGTAACTATTTTATCATAAAAATAAGTACGGCTTTCCTTTTGCACCGACAAATCCCCATCAACATTTTTAATAGTCTTCCGTTAGACGCCTTCTCTTGTTCAGCGTTACAGTTTACAACAGTAAAATTTAACCCGCCATCGAGTAAAGCAAATAATAGCCGGGTTCACTTCCCACGCGCTTATCGTAAAATTAGTGCTACACATTTCGCGCTTTAATTTAAATTACCGACGTGTCAAATATTAAACACACGCAAAGCGAGATTCATTCTTTTTGAGTAGATATGGTTTTTTTCTTTTTAATTCCACCTTTTCGAGCAAAAGGGATCCCGCGACACAAAATAGATTAAATTGTACAACCAGCGCAAATAATTAAAACACATATTGCTTTCACAGGTGGGTCGAGCTGACTTCTCTCGGGGCATGTCAAAGAGTGAGGGATTTGCTCCCCGTATTCGATAACGCGGGCTTCAGCAAACTACCGCCACCCGCTAGTCGTATTATAAAACCCCCGCGAAACTGATATAAAATACCAAGTCCAATTGATGCGCACAAGTTAAAACAATTACCATCGACGGAATAACAGAATTACACATCGAAAAGTGTCGTCATGCAAATTGTTCGCTCGAAGCGTATACCGACTAATTAAATCGCGTAACTTGTTTATTAATTGCAAAATCATTTTCTTTTGACCATGTAACTATATTATTAACATTATAACGTGTGTAAAAGTATTTTTCACTTTTTCGACCTCTTTTTTGCCATTTTTTTTCAAAGCGAACAACAATTTAATCGAGCGTCATTGTTATGCAATAATTACGAGGGATCACTCGTCAGAGGAACCCTAGTAAATTAGGTTGGAAAAATTAAAGGGAGATGTATTATTCGTTAAACGTGCCACGCGCATTCGCTCACGCGTTCAAACAAATTTTGCTTTTATTTTACTAGACTCTATAATGTTTGCCGACGAAACGTTACGACAAATCGTATTTGTTGTCATCTGTACCGCGCAGGATTTCGTTTCGTCTCGCAACGAAAGATGTTTGAGCGTTTGTTGTTGTTATTATTGCAAAGTGTTAACTATAAAACTGACGTTGTTCAATCTTTATGAAATATTTAATCCGAATCGTAACATTTATTGTTCGACGAATAATTTATGATTTGGTGCGAGTATATCTGCTTGTTTGAGTAATGCACGTAACGCGCTTCAAATCGATGCATTTTTATCGAAATGTAAATTGCAATAATATTATGATTACAATATTAACTTGAATCGAATTCCAGAATAGACGTCTGTTCCTATTTTATATCTATAATATGAGCTGAAATGCCATTTGTTCCTACAACAATGATGTATGCATGTAAAATGCAACGACACAATTTCATCGACTAGATATAATCTGTATTAGAATTATTACACTCATGCTTAATAAACGGAACAATGCTATGATGTTTAAATTATTCGGCGCCTTATTGCAACCTCAATCTTGGAACTTTTAATCAAATAAATTTAGCTGAAACATGTGAAGATATAAGTTTAACGAACTTACACCTTATAAAACAAGAATAGTTATTTGAAGTAATATAAAACTTAATTTATAATAATAAATGAAGTTAAAATTTGAATTAAAAACTTCATTCCAGAAGCATGTTATATTAAATTACTTTTAATTATACGTTTACAAATAAATACGTTCTTTTTAATTTCTGAGTTTTTATATAAGTTTCTTTTAATATAACTCATTTACGTCTGTCTCATTTTACAGTTAAAAACAGTTAACTTGCGAGCAACGCAAAATTAACATTTAAATGAATGCATTTTTTTTCTCTTTTAATAATTAAACATTTTATTGTTTCTTTATGTTTTTCAAGAAGAGTAATTAAACTATCTCCTGTCGTATTAATTTATTAAGTTTAATTTATCAAATTTATAATAAATATAATTAACATATATTTGAAACACTTATTCTGATACCTTTATTTTATAATTTAGAGCATATCGCATTTTGTTACTCAAATTTAATAAGTTTTATAAAATGAATTTACATTTTATATGTATTTTGCGTGACATTTATAGTAATTATATATATATTTATATTTGTATATATTTATATATTTTATATATTTTAATATTTGTATATTATACTTTTGCATATGCAATATTTTTACATATTAAATTACATAATATTCTTTATGAATGAATTATAATATATTGTATACTAAATATTTGTTTTTTCATGTTTACGTGGTAATTTTCTTATGTCATGTGCAGAATTACATTGACCTAAATAAACTTTAACACAATTTTGAACACACATTGTTTGTTTTCCCACCTCTCTGTTAAAATGTACACTTTGATGTATTTCTATTAAAATTTCATAGTTAAAATTTAAAATTATTTTCATAAATAATGAGTATATTTTATTATTAAAAAATGATTATAATAATGTAAAACTTACCGAACAAATTAAAACATAGTTGTTGACTGCAAAATAGAATGTCAAATTGTAATGAGTATAGAGTACTAAATATAAACAAAACCCTCGTACCAATCAAGTTCAAATTGAACTATAAGTACAAGAATAATAAAAAAAAAAAACTTTAAATATCCCTTGATTGTAAGCAAAGGGTATTGAAAAGCAGCGCACGTAACTGACTGAAGGCATTAAATACTTTTTCTAAAAAAGTCTCTACATCAGGTAATAGAAGAAAAAGTGTGTAATAAGAAAAAGGAAAGCCGGTAATAAATTTGTAGGAAAAAGCTGAATACGATCGAACCATAGATTGAAGCAAAACGGTTTTCTTTGTATACATTAGCAGCGTCGATCCGTTGCAATAATTAATTATACGACCATAACTACAGTACATTTGCACAATATAGAACTACAAACAACTAAACATTCAAGAAAAGAACACGACTGGTTGATAAAGAAATGATACACCGAGATTAGTTCATCGCTTTCGGGGCAGCAGAATCAACAAAAATGTATACAGGGGAGGACTCGAGAGGGCAGTTGACTCTTTTCACATTTTCGAAATACAACCCTTGCCGGGAGCACTCGACGCCGAGTCGCTCGAGGGTCGTTGCGAGAAAGACAGAGACACACAGAGCGCGTCCAAAGAAAAATCTACGCCGCCAGAAGGCGTTCTGAAATTCTATGGTGCAGTAACGATAAATGTAAGTTTGCGAAAGCATCGTTAGTACTATTGCTGTGCTGGGTAATAATCGTAGTCGTACTCGTGTAAGCCGCTAGGGGCTGCTAACTACTAATTGTTAGCAACTCACGACAATGAAAGTACCACCGCGCTGCAACCGAGAGCCCTACGACGACTATGAATTGTACAAATATCACGAAACTTATGACTTTATTCACGCCATTACGTTCTTCGAGATACGGCGTTAAAGTGTCACCAAATTGTTCCACCCAACCATAATGCATTTTTGAGCTTCGATTGTGGAACCCCCCGTGGAAACTGTGCTTCGGCGGTTGGGCAAAGCTTTCACTGGTCTCGGAGAAAATAAATCACTTTTTAAGATGCGCATGTATATATATATATATATATGGACCATCGTGCTTTTCAAATTTTCGTTTTGTAATTACATCGCAGCTCATATCCGTATTTGTTAATAATATCGGATTCATCTGTATAAATATGCCACTCCATTATTTTAATAAATAATTTTAATAATAAATTTACTAAAAGTTATTTCAAATTAGTTCGACTTTTATGTACTTCCTTGAAAAATATTTTTCAAACATTTTCAAGTGAAAGGTAATTGTACAAGTTTTCAAATTGACAAAAAGTTTTAATAACGCTTGATGCTGGTAAGAACTTCTTTTTAATTTCCCCTCTACTGAAACATTTGAAAAATAAATTTTACAGAACTTGTATTCATTTCTAAATGAATATATTTATGTAATGTTATTCTACTAGAGTTTCAATAAGCAACCTACGATGAAATTTCAACTCACGCGGGTGTTATTGTTTTTTTATTATTGTTATTATTATTAATGAGTAACGTACAGTTACTAAGTGCTGAATAGTTTCGTACAATATTGGACAACTACACTAAATTTCGACAAGTATGTGGTGCACTTTGACAATAACGACGGTAACTTATTTCTCATTGTATGCGTTATGACACTAGTCAGCTTACAATTGTGAAGTGAATATTGTAAAGCTAACAACTTCCTCTTGGTGACTTTCGGACTGGTTAACATTATGTACAGGGTAGAATAACACAGTCTTCAATGTTATATATGGAATTGAAGTGTGCAAGTAAGAATAGTGGAGACGAGTTGGGAAGCTATTTCAGTATAATATATGCAGTGCTTATTTTACTGGGTTATAAAAAATATAGCTTTACTTCTATAATATATATTTAGTTTTGTAAATAAATAATGTATAGATGTAGGTTGTAACAATAAATTTATAAATAACAACACAAAATAGCATACTTGTTTTAAACATGAAATTCATTTTCACATATATCGAATATATTGGATGCAATAAATACGTTAAATGAAATAAACAATGTTTAAGAGAATGATGAATGAAAATGTATACAAAACACTTTTTCTTTAAATTAATTAAATTTACGTTTTTGTGTCAACCAACCTTCGATTTTAATACAGGTAATTTAATTTCTACAATCAAACTTTTTATTTAACTTATTTAAATTATTTAAAGCTAATATTTATTCGTGCAACAGTTTTTTCAAAATTATTTTTTTTTAAATTCAATTAATATTCAATCATTTATAAAAGTAATTTTTTCTATTATCGGCTGTATAAATAATTACAGAATTATTCAGGTAATTAACGACCAATTGGTACAGACAAAATAAAACATAAAGTTTTATTAAATTTTTAACATGTTTTTTTTACATTAGTACTTTTGTTAACGTTTCCGTCTAATATGATGGCCTTTATTAGAACTGTTATTGTATTTATACATTTTTCATATTTTCACGATTTTCATAGTTTGTGAAGTTTTAAATTTTGACGAGAAATGATACATTTCTATTAAATTCGTTTGTATAAATAATAACATTTGTGATGAAGGTCATGATGTTAAGATTAGCGATTACTAATATTAATACAATACATGTTAAAAATTTAATTAAACTTTATGCTTTATTTCGTCTGGTTTTTAATTAGCTGAGTAATTTTCGTATCAATAAATATACGTAGAAAACAACAAACGGCCCAAGTTTGGCCCAACCTCCGACCCAACGTTGACCCTCTGACCGTTGGCATAAGCTTGGGTCAAGCATAGCCCAAGCTTGACTTTTTTTCTAAAAAAAATAATTTAAAAAAAAGAAAAAAATAATTATTAAAATGTTTATATATTATAATATCTGAAAACGTATGTGCATCATTATAAAACATCTTCTATGAACGGTCACCCATCCGGGTAATAACTGTCGCCAATGTTGCTTAACTCCTTAATAGTATTAGTTCCCGCCTTTGCCACTCTATCCATAAGCGCGAACTAATCAGAAGAATATTGTAATGATATTGAGCTACACCCCAAGTAATAATTTCTCAAGTAACTCGCGAATTACTAGAAATTTTATGTAGAAATTCTCTAGTAACTCACAAGATACTCGACAAATTTCTACTAGGGACGGTGAACGGTCGGCTGCCAGAGGTAATTGGCGTTTCATTCCAACGGTTTGCCAAGATTGGCATCCAAGGTTGCGCCAAGCTTGAGCCGGTCGTTTTGAACTGGCAGACGACAGATTTTTCTATATGGGTAATTATTATGAATAATATTTGTAACTGAATCTTCTAATATATAGATGAATATGTATAATGGTATATTCCATATATGGAATAGATATATATATATAAATATGTATATGTATAACGATAAAGGTTATTCTCTAAAGTGTAAAATCATTTTATGGATATCATAATAATAGTACTAATCTATATTTTCAACTTTTCGCATATTCTGTACTAAATTAATGTAATAATTTAGTTATATAGTATGTGGAAATAAAACAAATAGCCCAATTGGTCCAAAAAGTTCC
The DNA here is from genome assembly GCA_022817085.1 of Psilanteris sp. ZL-2020. Lineage (NCBI taxonomy): Eukaryota > Metazoa > Arthropoda > Insecta > Hymenoptera > Scelionidae > Psilanteris > Psilanteris sp. ZL-2020. The sequence continues at coordinate 21,171 of JABFQC010000120.1, forward strand.
AAGATTCGTCAAACGCTATAACAAAACTCTATTATACTCTAGAGGAAGTTTGTAACCAATTTGGACCCGAGTCTACCCAAAGTAGCGTGCTGAGATAAATCATTATTAGGTTGCATATGAAAAAAAGTATCATGGTTTCATTTTGACAAAAATTTGAACCAAATTTAAACAAACTATAGTAAATTCCGTTACTATGAAATAAATAAATAAAAGTAGCAGAAACCATAACATAATTTATAATAGAAATTTGGAAGAAAACCTAAAATTTGAAATAATTCAAAAACAATACATAACTTATTTCATACAATTAATTGTACTAAACAATCAACTAAATTAAGTGAAATTATGTTATCAAGAATATTAAACATTCCGGTAATTAATAAATTCAGAGCGAGTAATGAAAATAATTTCGATTTAAATGCAAAGTATGTAGACGCGAATCGCAGACAAATCGTTTGCTCGATACATCACGCGGTACGTGCAAGTGAACAAAAGTACACGATTATGTAGAGTGTATATTTCAAAAACAAGCCAAAAGAGCGATTTGCGTTGCCCTTTTTCTGCCTCGAATCTGCACAATCTATCATCCGAACGAAGAGATTTTATTCGGCATGAGGTTTGGCCGCAGGGAGGTATAAGCAATTCTTTGGAAATGCGATTACCGTCCTGCTATAACGCGCGGGGATGAAGGCTATATTACAGCATATTACCGGCAAATGGCGGAGGAGTAAATGTCACCGTTGTAAGCTACGAGCGACGTCGAGAAACATCGAAACACTTGTTCCAAGTTCTGTATCAAGATGGAGTACTCGGAATATTATCAAGTTATGTATGTGCGCGCAGAATCTTCATCGCCACCTCTGATTACCGAGCTGTAAAATCTTAACTTTACGACCAAAAACGAATTCATCATCATAAACAAACCGTTTCGGTTATTTCGCGCAAAATTCTCATCACTTCTACGCGCAGATAAAATATTAATTTTGCTACGGATATTTGCAGGTTTCCTAAACAGATTTTCATAAATTATTTAAGCCCAGGAACTCATCGTCTTTTTCAAAATGAAATGAAATTAATTTTACAAAATATTTCGGCGCGCTGTAAGTATGATGTCGTTTGCAAGTTCACAAAAGTGGAGCACAAGATTTGCAATCTAGATTTCTTGTAGTCATAATTTGAACTATTATTATAAATGGTTGTGTATGCATCGACTTTATATATGTTGCGATTATTCATGGCATTCATGTCGGATATTTAGTTATTTTAACTTTTACAATATTTAAATATTACTTTAAAATACGATGAATTATTATACACTTAGAAAATTTAATAGAAAATTTTACTGTTTTAAACAGTAATCAAAAGACATTTACTCTAAAATATAGATTTTGCTGTTAAAATTTACATTAAAATAGGATAACTTACAATTTAATTTAATTTTTATTCTACATTATTAAAGTTAAAACAGTAATTTTTCAAAATCTGATCGATTTGTCTTTATGTTACGGTTAGAAATAGTCAAATTTTATAATTTAATTAAATAAGGACGATAGGTTTGAATAAAAAAACATTTATTTTGTATATTATTATTTTCAATAAATTCGTATTATAATTCTAAAATAAAATGAATGTTTAACGGTTACTTTTCAGAGATTAAAACCAGATTTAGCTTTTTGTTTAGAAATTAAAAAATTCGCCCGCAAATAATCTATTTGAATGTGACAAAAGCACAACTAACGGTAAAAAGCTGGTGTCGTTTAAAAAATGTACATGAAGCGTGTGTTAAGGAGTAGGTGCTTGTGAGTCCTTCAGCTTCATTGTAGGGATTCGCAGGGTTCTCGGTACTGGCTGGAAGAGTCGGAGAGAAAGCAGAGATAAATGCAAAAAGGGGCGATGAAAGAAGATGGGAGAGCGAGAAAGAGACTTAACCGACGGTTGAAAGGTCGATCTGAATATTCCAAGAATGCTTCGTAAGCGTCTCTGAAGGATCGCTCCTCTGGCAGTTGCGTTCCTAATCGTACTGGAATTATCTGTATTATTAGGAAGCCTATGCACGCGCCAGCATAATGCATGTAAATGCTTACTTCTTTCGGATCTGACGCCGTCTAAATGTATAATTGTAAATCTTTCTTATCAAGTTGCCATAATTTTTTATTATTTCGTAAGAATTTCTCAGGCGATACAGTTTAGAGGCAATGCCAGTAACATCACTTTATTTTTCTTAAATTTAGTTATGAAAATTATTATCAATCATTTAATTTCCCCATATACTATAGATTTTCAAACATTTTATCTCTTTAAATGATATTTAAGACAAAATACTTAACCAACAATATTTTTTTCTGTTTTTTTTTTTTTAAATGATTCAAATTTGTATATGTTTTATTTGACGTCAAATTTTTATTCTTTCCTTACAAAGCTCTACCTGTAAATTTAACTTTAAAATAAGGAAAAAATAATGATATTTCAGTATTATATTCCAAATAATCATTTAAACTGATCTCATATTTGAAGATTATATTATACATTTATTATTAAAATTTATTACTTGAATGTATATAAGTATCGTATTTGAAAAGTGCGAATGATACAACTTTCTTATTTATTTAATTGAATAATAAAATCTAGCTATTTTACCTTTTTTACGTTACATAATTTAGAATAACAAGATGATATCACGTTATTTGATATTTCGGAACTGATACGACCATTTTAGACCCTAAAGTAGAGTATGATATAAATATAATGCTTTTTTCCGTGCTTCCTTATGTGTCATATCAGATTTAAATGGGGTATCATCCAGTATATAGATAAGTTAGATTCAGCAATCCAAGTTACTTTTCGATAAAAATTATTTAAATATCATATATGTAATTTTAAAAATTATTCTAATAGATATTAATGAAGAATATAATATGAATGTATGATTTGAGATAATTTATCCTTTATTACCATTTCAAATCTTCTACGTATCGGTATAAAATAAGTAGGCATAATTGATTTGAACTTAAAATTCATGTCATGGTTTATGTGTTGACAAAATTCTAACAAAACGTGTCCTTTTACGAGTCCTTAAAAAATATTTCATACAATATTTATGTACAATAAAATAAAACATAGTACACTAGAAAAAATAAGGTATTGAATTTATATAAAATTGTTTAATTTTGAAATTGTCAAAATATTCTGGACCTATAACGAAGTGTTTATTGATTGTATACTGTTTTAGACATACCGTGTTTATTAACACAGCGGATCTTTTTACTTAGAATTCGATTTTGTATTCATTCAAACTGTAATTCTTTTAAGTTCATAAAGGCTGTGTGTAGAATCAACACCGTGTAGACTACATAGTAATTCTGTGTTGGAATTATATCATTATTTTTTCTCGTATATGTCAAAATTTTATTGAAATAACTTGAGTAATTCCATGATCCTTTTTGCATTTTAAGTGACTTATACAAATTCATAATGACTACTTAATTTCAATGGAATACAATAAAATTTAAAATACATTTGTTTTTATAACTTGAACATCTTCATGTATGTTATTTATTATATTTTGGAACAACGTTTACATTATATATAATTATTTTAATGCAATTTTTAAAATTTTATATCGGAGAAATGTTCATAAATAAATTAAATATTTTTTTGCAAATAAAAGTATAAAACCAAATAACATTGAAATAATATTTATATTATTTATTATTAAAAATTTATTATTAAAAATAATATAAATTCAACAAAACTGAATAAAATATTACATAAGATTTTGAATTACAATTAGGACGACGAGAAAATATTGGAAAATCTTCAATAAGGTATGTGTTAGATTCGTATAAAATATATATAAAGAAAAAAAATTATCTAGTATTATATTACAAATATATAGCTGATATCGAACTGCACACATATTCCTTTTATTGATATCCAGTCAATAAATAGTATTCAGTGTATGTCAATACATTATTTCTCGTTCTAAGATTTCTTGCAATACAGATAATATTTAATGCGAATATATGTATCAATCACAATTATCATATCTCAAATGATCATTTTATGAGAATAATTCTGTATTCCATTGTTTTTACATAGCTATATTAGATTTAAAATAAAATACTAGATTTTATATATATTTTAATAATATAAAATAAATAAATATACTACGTTTAAATATAAATATTGTTTTTTATATAATTTAAACCTAAATTAATAATTTTATATCGCGACCTATCTGCTTAGATAAAAAAAATATAATTAGCTTAATTTATGAAAATAATGATTGATTTTCATATTTTTCGAAAATATATATATATTTTAACTTTTGTAATTTTAATGCTTTAACATCAGTATTTAAAATATATGATTGTAATTGCTGAATTGCTGTTACTTTATAATGTACAAAATGACATATATATATAGAACAGGTAAAATGCATATACAAATGTGGAAAAGGCGACAAATTTGTATTTTAATAGCAAATTTACTTTTAATTAACTAGAAATTTATGACCCAGAAGCACACATTACCTTTTTTAATGAACATGTATTTCTTAAATTACGCTTAGTCGGGTTAAATATGTTGGCGGAATAATTTATTGTAAATTTAACTCATAAATATTTGCATGTATAAACAGTTTATTTGGGAGTAGCCAATTCTGCTTTATATTATTTTTATACTTCATATATGTATATATATACCATTTATATAAATTATCCATACGTTAATCTATTGCAAGTATAATATATCTATAATACAATTAAAAACTTAAAATAAACTATTAATGCAAAAAAATCGAAAATCAAGAAAAATTCTTCTGTTTTCATTTATATATTTTATTTTTCATGATCAACTGGTTGCTTGTATGCAGGAGCAGTACCAAGAATCTGTTAACTTTTTAACAACTTTGAAACTTCTATTAACTAATACTTCTTATCGTTTCCGATGTAAGTGTGTAATTATTTTTCAATTCTTCTCGAATATTGTTTTATTTCATGTAATTATGACAAGTGTTCAATTGTTTTCATTATAACAGATAATAATGAAACAACAAATTTAATGTAATAATAAATTATTACTTTAATTATGAATACAAATTAAATAATAATAGGAATTACAAATTAGTATCGATTTTTTTAAATATAAATCAAATAAAATATTTTATTCAAAGTAAATTTATAGAAAATGTTATAAAATAAATTTATAAAAAGCAATCAACTTGTTTAACTTTTAATGTATATATATAACAAAAGAATATAATTAACCTTCAATATTTTCAAATATTACACCAGAGCATATGCACAAAAAGTTTCAACACCAATTGTTCAATTAGTAAAACTGACAATTACAAATAAAATTTTGGTCTTAAACTTGTAATATATAATATTAAATTAACAAAATACGCAGTTATACATACATTTTTAATACAAGCTTATTAACATAATTGACAGTAAGAAAACTCACCCATTTAAAGTTGACACTTATAAAAATGTTTGATAAATTTATAACGCGCAACACAAATTGCAGTGTTATATATATAAGCGAACGGAATTACACTTTTTAGACGGTACTTTAATTATTACGGATAAAAAATATCATAGTTCGCAATCGCACATACAAATGAGGGCTCGGCATGGTCGCGAAGGGATTAACCCGAACCTCAAGCGAACATTCTAATTAAAGAAGTTGGTTCACGCATAGGTTGAGGTCGACAATAATGCGCGAAGCTTTGCCCAAGGTGGCTGGCGCAATAAAATTACGCCGGAGTTAGGCATTCGGAGACAATGCACTCCCTATGTGCCATGTCCTTTGTTTACGGAACCTGATAAGCACAGCCCGAAAATCCTCGAGCTTTCTATAATGCAAACTCGCGAATCCTCGCTACATCCACGTCCTCGCCACCTGCTAGTTGATCTCGCGTTATCCCGGCGCACTATATACTATCCGTATTTTGTCAACGCAAAGCTAAATTTATGCAACAGACTTTTACGCGGATACAATATTTGTCGATACAACACTGTTTACTGTCGACTTTTCTTTCACACAATTTCACTTTGTTTAATGAAAAATAAACATCTACTTCGGCTGAGATGACATTTTACAAAACACGGTATTCATTAATGAAATTTAGGTTGAGTAAATTATTCTGAAATATAGTTTATGCAGTTAATTGGCATTTATGTAAATAAACGTTTAATCACTCGTGTTAACGTGTTTTTTTTTCTTTAACCAGTTATATGGATTTACTTTAATAACACGAAATCAACTTTTATTACATAAATAATAATAACATGAATTTAGCCTGATTAGTTTAAATTATTGTAGAATTAATATACTATGTAGAAGCGATTGGAATGCTATGTAACGAATTTTTGTTTATTTTAAGTATGAGTTTTGTTAGTAAATAAATATAAATATTTTAATAAGAAATCAACTAAGGGCAAGTAGATACAAATAATTTTTTTTTTATTGAAACGCGCATAATCAATATGTTTAAGACAATGGTTTAGGGTTCGATATAGCTAATACACCGAGAAAAGTCCTTTGTAATTTGTAAAAATACTCATATATATCTGAAAATAACAAAATTCATGTAATTTTACAAATTATATAGTAAAATTTAGACATGATCTGTAAAATTAAAGATTGTTTTTAAATATACAAAAACTTTCAAGGGGTAAAGTTAATGTCAAACAATTTTTTATATTAATTTGTCGATATGCGATTATGTTGTGTAACGTATGTAAAATAATAAACTGCTCAAGCAGTTTTTTATGTTGCTGATTTTCTCGATGATGTAATATAGCTTTCATCAAATATATGTCAAACATTTGATGCGTTTTATCATGAAATTCTATTGTACTGGTAAGATTATATATAGACAGAACATAAAAATACATATGTTATATGTAATTTTTCAAGATCTATAATCACTGGTTATTTGTTACCAACGAATATGGTTGTAACTTTACACACGACTTGGTTCAGTGTACACTTATATATATTTTAACATATACATCAAATTTATAATTTATTGATTTTTCTAATTATTATGATACTAATTATGAATATTTACACGCTTGCAATATCAATATCAACGTTTTTCAAAATTAGAACTAAAATTACTTCTTTAATTAAAGAAGAATTTTATTATGTATTGATAGAACTATATAATGATCTAGGCCATCTATTTTTTGTCATCTACTGAATACGTAATATATTTTTGATGTATATTGCTAATGATTATTTCAAGAAATATCTAAAGTTGAAAGATAAATTGAAATACAATTAAAAGACTCAAAAATTAAGGTTTCTTTTATGTAATTTACATAGATGACCTATTTCAAATTATATATAATACTTATTTATTTTGCACAAAATAGAAATACATATATTAGAAAATTATAGAGCTAAAATATACTAAAACCATTCTTCATTTCCGTTATATATATTATATTAGTTAATTAATTAATTTAATATGTACAAAATATAATACGTAATCTTAAAATTATTAATATTTTATAAAATTTGGTGAATGAAAATATTATGATTTGTGTGAAAATAATAAAATCTATTGTCATTTATTAATTTATTGTAATTATTCTTACAACTTTAACCAAAACAAATATATAATTCTTAAACATAATTAGTTATACGATAATATGATACATACTAGTTTGTTATGAATATAAGTTTAAAATATTCCTTCTTTCTCTCCAAAAGTATAACCCAACGTATTAATAAAAACATTAAAAGATCAATTTTATATCAAAAAATGGCCTTTTAATTAATGTAATAAATGCACGAAATAAAATAAAAATTCTACCAATTTATACATCAATGACATCGACAATTTATATGAACCATTAACTTCATCAATGCAAAATCAGAAATACTATAAATATCGACTACCGTGACTATCGTTGTTTAGTAATAAACAGGATCTAAAAATTGTGCAGAGTAAGAAGTAGACTCCATTTGGTCTTTTCATCTCTAATAAGGTGAAACAAAAAGTGGCTCGGAAGCAAATACATTATCTCCCAAAGTAAACCTTAATTTCCAATTACGAGGTTGGCGTGCCCCTGCCCGCGCGGACTAAGTAGTGATTAAAAATGTCACGGCTTTAATAGGCACGTAAAAAGCCTTTAGCGGGAAATAGATTACGTGACATAAACGTATTTTTCTTAGATCTCATAAAGCGAGAGAAAGGAAAGGACGAAGAGCGCGTGCCTCAGCGTGAATTTCACGACGATGGCACTGTTCGTACGAAGTTTAATTAGCGCGTCCACGGGGGGGCACCGAGCAATCTATCTGTAATGTCCCGCGGTACCCCGCCCTGCGTCGTACTATACGACTAATTAAATAAATATACCGGAGTGTCTCATCGTGTGCTTCCCTTTTTTTCTCCGTAGTATTTGTTCTATTCTGTTTTTTTTTTTTTTTTTTGCCACTGCGTGGGGGAGTAACGAAGTTTCTCTCTTCTTACTCATTCTTCTGACTTCTTGTTGCTTATCGAAAATGCACGAGTATCCTTCACAATTAGCGCGACAAGCTCCTCAACGAGTCACAACTTCCCGACTCTGCATTATTTCTTTTCAAATACATGCTTGGCCTATTTCACTCGTTTCGCGTCACAGTTTATTCGTCGGTTTTATGAACGTATTATGCTGAATTATTAGATTAGAAGAATATAATGTCTTCGCGAATGAAGGTATCGAATAAAAAATTGTTCATGAAAGATACATAATTGTTCGTGAATTGAAATGTGTTGATTCAATGTTATTGAGCTACTTGAACGAATCCTTTTTTTATCAAATTAATTATTTTTTAGATGAAAGGATATTTATTCAAGAATTATACAATGTGAATATTATTGTTGCAAGGATATATACATTTTTACGTTTACAAAATTTCAGCGGTTGTTCTATCATTTTCATTGTCAGCGTTTTATTATTAAACGTTTTCTTAAAGAATGCGCCTTTTCCTTATATATGTTACATTTTCAATGAAGTATTTCTTATTCACCGAGCTGAACCTACGCTGTTCCCGTTATGCAAGAGGGAGAAATACTTTCTGCAGAACGAGTAGTCAGATAAGTGTTCGACAGTTATTGGTAGAATCGAAACGACTATACTGAGCTGCCGACCCAGAACTGAATTTCAATTTTACAGTTTATTTCGTAACCATTGCATAAGTGTTTGAATATTTATAGAGTTAAAAGGCCCGACCGCTGATATGAATTCATATAATGACGTTAAAATATTCAGACAAAGTACAAAGTTTTCGAATTATAATATTGTTGAACAGATTTAAAAATTAGGATATAACGATACAGTACACCCCCGATATCATTGGTATTTGTTGTTATAATTCTGAAAAGGAAAATATTAATTGGTAGAGCAGAAATATTACATTGTTTTTGCAATGAATAGTTAATCATTACATAAATGATACGTAATATGTTGCAAAGTTAAGGTTAAATTCTAAACTTAACGAATAATGAAAGAAATTACTAAGATCCAATTTAATTAATACAATCATCTGAATGCAACAAGGGAACGTTAGAAAGTTGTAGAATTTAAAAACAGTATTCAGTCTAAGAGATATTTTGTAAAAAAAAATGACAAACTAAGTTGTCCGACATTATTTACTGTATTGCGAGGTTGAGAAAAATATAAGGATACAGCGATGAAAAGTGTGACGTAAGTCGAGAGGGAATCTCTTAAACGGTACCAGTAAAGGTGTACACTGGTGTAGATGAATATTAAAACGTAAGGTTGCCGGTAAATTAATTGCGTTAACGTCAGGATATTTTCTCCACTGATTCTTCCGGACTTACCAGGGGTAAATCTGACACTACCGACCTTCTGAATATTCATTAATCTCACGTCAGTCGTGCGACAAAATGCGTTAATTCTGCGCCGCATGCGAAAAATCGAAGAACCACTGGAAACGACACACGAACTATACTTAAACAGCTTATCTTTATAAAAGTTCACTATTGACCTCAAAAAATATGCACAACTCATGCAAAGATGTAGGTTTTCTCTCTTCTAAGTAAAAATTTGAAATCTGGCAAAAAAATATTGTTTCGATAGAAAAATGAATCAAATAATTATACATGAAACTGGATTTGTAAGAAATAATATATGCATCTAAAAATTGACAATTTTGTATATTAACCTCTAATATAAGATACTTCATAGTTATAATATCTGCTTAAAATATAAATACACTCTCAATACAAAAATCGTAAGGCATTTCTGATTTTTATAACATTTCTTACAATTTTTATAATGAGATCATACTGTTTATAATGTAGTAAGCTGATAAACATATATAATGTAAGTGGTTCTTATGACAACGTATTAATATGGTAACACGTAAATAAACTGAAAATACCCCAAAACTATATATATTGGTTCGGGCACTTTCGATATCCGACCGATTTTCAAGATCTGACCGAACATGTCTTTGTATATTATTATTATACTATTAAAAAAGTAAATTTTGATTACATTTTTCTTATAGTACTAATCTCACCTCCATTTTAAATAACTTACAAATTATTACTATTCTAACCACAAACTTGACTTTAAATATCCATATTTATTATAATCTAGACAAAATTAAATTATTTTCATTTTTACACTGTCTAACAATCTTTTTTATTTTTTACGTCTAAAAAAGTTGTTTGCAGTCAATTATTTTTGTATATATTATTTTTGTGTTGAGACAACACTTATTTAGTGCATAAATTATTAGCAGCGATTGTAGTGTTATTTTAAAACTGTAATAACCGCTACAGATAATTAAAAAATACACTTTGAAGAACTAGTATAACTGTATATTAGTATTTCAATTGGTTCCTAAGAATTTATTTCGTTTTTGAATTTATAGTACGTAGCTTCAGCATAAGAGACTTTAACTAACACTTCATTCGATAATACGGCCAAAATGGATTATTAATAAACCGTCTAAATATTTCATAAAAAATCAATACTTTTGTATCTATAAAAACGTAAAATTTTCGATAGTCGTGATTGTTTTCAATCTCATATTATGAAATTTAAATGTCGACTTTAATATTAGATTTGACATATAATTTCAAGCTGCATACTCTCAAATTGTATATTTATTTCAGACTTTATTTCAGAAATGCAATTTCTAATAATTCTCGTTAAAAGTATTATACCCATGATAAAAGAACGTCCTGTGTTCTTTATGCATTCGTTTTTGTCGAGTTTATAATTATATGCTCATAACCTAATAATGTCGATATCACGTAGCTATATGCTATATAACAGTTGCACGTGCGAATACATGTTCAGTTATATGTCAGAGGACAATTAATTACAGTGTGCTTGTCTTATGTACTTTCCCATAACGGGCTTACTGTTAGCAACTTATACAGGTTCAGTGACGTAGGTTCCGCGTTTAATCATAAACTATCATCTGTGTTTGCACCCTTCCCCCCTTGAAAATGCATTAGTCTCTTTCCATCCGCAAATAACATTACATTACAATGACACTAATTAATAGATACATTTCCGTGCGTGTGTATCAGTCAAGTTAACACAAGAGAGGTAAAATTCTAGATCGCCAGATAAGCAACGTTGAAACTGTTTTAAGACACGGGTCGTGCCAAAATTGGTGCGGAATTCAATACCGAATTATATGAATGACTGATGTCACTTTTAAGATTAATTATTGAATTAATAATGGCGAATGTAATTCTATGGCATGAATGTGAATTTAAATAAAATCTTTTGAAATTAATTTGTCAAAAAGTAACATATTAAAATAATGACTTGAGATTTAATCAAGATAGTTCAGAGGTCATCAATCGCCTTCGTGAGATTTTGCCAAATTATTGAACTAAACACTCTAAAAACAAGTGTTGTGAAAGTGTTTCTCAAACGTTCCTATATATTAAAGTGTTCTTTAATATTAATGCTAGTATACATCCAAATGGAACGTTTTAAACGTTTTTAAAAAATAACGCTTATAAGTGTCCAAAAAGCTTCAAAAACGTTTTCTACGAAACACTTCTTTTTACAGTGAATACAAAATGAGATTTGAATTAAATCAATAAGAACCGGAATCGTTTTATGCACCTAAATTTTTTCATTTACAATTAATTCGTTTTCCATACTCTATCTCGAACTACTTGAATTCAAATTGAAATTCATCTCGAGAGAAACCGAAAATTTGATTAATTTCACATCAATTAATATTTATACAATTGGTCTCTAATTTTGTTTTGCTTCAATTATTGGAAATCTGTCATCATAGCTCTTGATATTATACTAGTTTAAGTAGAAATCCATAATTTCTTCTTTATTAATCATTTATTTGATACTGAACGATTTATTTTGCATTAGACAGTTTTCAAAATCACATTCCGAATAATTTATCCGTATTCGAAATTATTCTTTACTTACTGCGTATATATATATATATATATAATGATTTTTCAATTTGATACCATTTTATTTTGATTCGGTAAATAAACTACGAAAATGGAAAAATTGATTACGTGTTTTATAGTTAGCAAATAAACTCGTGCAAAAGTGATTGAAGAGTAAAAAATGTGCTGGAAAACAACTGTCGGATTAAAATATCTGTGTCCATCGGGCAATCGAAAGTGTTTAATTCAACCGTCAACAGTTTCGTTAAATTTGACTTAGTAATGTCAAGAGTGCTTCGATAAACTGTCGAGCGATGCATGTAAAAGGCACGACGTTCCAACAATAATTTGATTGCGTGCCGAAAGGCACGGGAGTTGGAGAACACTCCTGTTCGTAACCAAGTAACCGTGCGCTGAAATAACCAGTATGTCACCTCCGGCCACGTTACCATCGTGTTTAATCGGAATCCATACCGCGAACGTAAAGCAATTAAAATCCTTACACAAATTGCAACGTCTGCTTTGCATGCGCGTTGTTTTGACCCAGTTTTCCTTTTATTTCAATATCAACGCGCTCGCTGCAGCTTGATTCCATTACATTTCAAATAATTTCTAATTTTAGCTACATTAACGTACCCCTTTTGACTAAACCACGTTATAACCGTTCAAAGGTTCCGCCTCAATTATTACGCAAAGCCTGACATATCAAAACGAGCAGGATACTATTTTTGAGACGTCATTACTGCGCTAAACGGATATAATCATTGTGTCTAATTTGTTGAGGCTCAATATTTAGTTGGTTCAATATTCAGTGTATAAAGCCATTTAAAGTATACACTTGTTAACTATAGACGACAGATTCAGTTTTATTTAAACGCATATAGTCTTGGGTACTTAACAACAGTATAGTAGTCTTTGGCTGTAATTTTTTTAATTTCATTTAAAGTTACAGATAATATATTTCCGTTGATGTGTTTCGTACATCAAAGTTAATTTGGAAGTCATATATTAAGGGTGTGAATATTAAACGGAATAAGAAGAGATGTTCACTTTTCCAAAGATTAAGTACTTGTTTTGAAAATCTACATTTATTCAAATAGTATTTTATATAATTTGACACCATAACAAAATTGTTTCTACAGTTTTGTGATATTAATAACTTATTTTATGACTTGTCATTCTAATTATGATCAGCTTATTATTGCCAATAGACTTTCCTAATAATATATCGTAATTTAGTGGTTATTATTCTCAGATTAAAAGGAAATGTTGTTAATCATAAAAGCCTAATTTCAGTCAATTTCCGTGCTATCACAAATAATTCGCTATATAATTATCTTATGTATTATAATCCATTCGGGCCATTTGATCGTACAATTTATTAGAAAATCCAATTTATTTCAACTTTGTAAGAAATTTACCAACGCTTCACGTCATTGATTACTCCTCCGTTACAGCGTCAAAATTGTTTAGAGCACTTCTTCGCGCGTACCTCTTTACGTTAAGTATTATTCCTTCCACCTGCTCTGCTTCGACAACGCTTACACATTTCATAAAAAATGTCGTTTGTCTACACTCTTTCGTTGGTATTTCACGCTTTGTTTGACGTGTAAGCGCTTCCATCTGTAGGTGACGATCGACCGAGAAATCGAAGACGCGTAACAAGGAAAAAAGAAGCCGGATAACTCGGGAAAGCGGTAACGGAATGTTTGCAGGTCTAGGGATAAAAGAATTTCTCGCATTTTTCAAGAAACTTCTACCAAAGTATCCAACTCGCTTTATCTCCTCCTCTGGCCGCATGTGCGCTTTCAACCACTATAACCTCTAATTCCGCCTGTTGCGGTGTTCTGAAAATGGCACGAGATCTCAAAACTACGGCACCGTAGCAAATTCGTGCAAGCAGAGAGCTTTTACAAAAATTTAATCATCGACGAAAGAAGAGATGCAACACCGAAAACTATATTTTGTTATACGATGGAAATTGTTGACCTCAAAAAATGCTTGTTACAAATACACGTTTGGAGCGACGTATGCGAGCTTTGGTTTACAAACACAGTGCACCGGTGCTTGTGAATTTCGTTAAAAGTGGTTTCACTGTTATCCAAATAAGTTACACAATTTTACACTTTTGTATGGTCGGATTTCAGTATAATATAATAAACTGGATGCCCTGTATTGTGAAACACAATAAACATCAGTCAATAAAATATAAGAGCATGTCAGAAAAACCAGCTAATTATTGTAACATATAAATGTAAAATATATCCTTAGTGCTTTTATTTTTTGTTTTATATATGTTTGTGCATACATGTAATACAATTATATTAACAATTTAACTAAGGTATAGTTATGAAAAATATCTTAATTTTTAATAACCATTTAGAATATATTAAGATTACAATTTAAATACAACCTAAATACGAAATGAACAAATTTTAGATTATGAATTAAATTGTTTTTCTTTACTAATAATATATTAATGGACTATTATCGTTGAAATAAATGACGTAGAATCCGCAAAAAATAGACATAATAAAATTGTAATACATATTATAGTATCGTGTTTCGGAATAATATTATAGAAACTACTGTTGTTATTATTATTATGATTTAAACTCAAATGGTTTACAAATATATCAAAATAATACATTAACAAATAAAAGGCATTATTAATAAAAGATAAAACAATTAACTTAAACAGTTATTAAACTGTTATAACAATGCCTAAAAAATAGAATTACTTTTCAATGTTATGAATTTACAATGAATATTTAATAAAAAATCAATATATTATTTTCACTTGAATAGTGTTTATAACAAGAATTGTATTTTATTATTATACGTATAAGTTCAAAATGCTATTATTAAAGATTTTATAAAAAGATTAATAATATTTTAAAATATTTACTAGTACTAAAGAATAAAAGGAAATTACACTAAAGTCGTAAATTTTTTATAGATCACCAACAAAATCGTAAATAACAAACGATATATGTTTGCAAATAAATTTAATACGACTGATGAAAGATTATTTTAAACAATATAATACATTTTTGTATGAAAAAACAGAAAATAGACCATAAAGTAAGTTATAAAGAATGTTGTATGAAATATTAAAATGTTGTACAAAAACATTAAAATTTTTTATTTAGTTTGGTTAGTAATACAAAAACATTACTAAATTATTTCAAATTATCACTTATAGAGACATATTAATACTTCTTTCTTCACTGAAAGAAATAATCACATTGCAATATTCTTCATTTACTATATTATGAAATGCATAAC
>JABFQC010000121.1:0-36764 GCA_022817085.1 Psilanteris sp. ZL-2020
GTATGAGGAAACGTCTGTTGCCGGAGGAGGGAGAAGCAAATTTTCTATTCCTTTGTTGCGGAATCCTTTGTGATATATTTTTATTATTATTATTATTATTATTATTATTATTAACAGAAATCTGTATACTTAGAGTTAATTACAACGTTGCTATGTTAATCCAGTTTCGTCGAATACGAGATTTGGTATAAGCGTGGTTTTACATTATATTATTACTTTTTGTGGGATTATAAAATTCAAATATTAATTGAACCTAAATTTAATTTTAAAATGCATTTATAAGAGTGCGTAAGTACAGCAGGTATAGTCCTAATGATATTTTACGAGTATAATATCAAATGAATGACCTATTTAATGTTTGAGAATGTTACGTGTATTCATAAGTTTAATATAAACATTATTAAGGTCTGAAATAATTAGTAGACTATGCGCTTGCTAATTAATTTTTATGCTATAACAAACAAAATAATAAGATAATATTATTTAACTAATATATTATATGACGTGTTTGAATTAAAATTATTCTAGATATATATACACGGATATATATATACATTCTAAATTCAGTTTTATTAAAATTTTACGTTCGAATGACTGCTCGACTCGTTTTGGTAGGTTGCACGCGGAAAGGGAAATAAATGTGTATTCAAAATTTATATAAAATGAAAAAATGTTATACGTTATCGCAATTATTTTGCTAATCCATTAAATAAAAATTGTAAAATATTATATTTGACGATACAAAATTTGAAGTATCTTGTTTTATGTAAAACGCGATTGCTTTACATAACAAAAACTTTTATATAATAATATATACCAATTATAAAAGATAGTTTAGCCCGGTCTCACGAAGATATCTATAAGATTTGCTTTAACAGGGTGCATTAAAACACTAATTTTGGCGTCGCGAATAACTAAGTGAAACAGAATGCGAGCAAACTTGATTGATCCGAAATTGAGTAATTTTCGTTAAAATTCTAATTATATCGTAAATATCAGATCATCTTCTTAAGTTTAACCTAAATTTCAGTCACCCTTGGTCAAGGTATAATGCTATCCCTATTAATTCAGATAATGCAAAATTTAATTTCAATAAGGTGAAATCTATTTTGCATTCGCGTGATACTTCAGTAGTTTGTTTTCGCTAAAATTATCACAAAACTTACGCGGTATGAGCTGCGTCAAATCGAAAAACAGTAATTTATTATTTTAGAAATTTATTGGAATGAAATAACTGGAAATATAAAGCAAGAACACGGTTTACGTCCCGAATGCATCATCTTTATGTTTAGTAAATTGTTTGCTAAAAAATGTGATTTAAATTCCATTATTTTAAAATAAAAACGGTGAACAATCTGTACCACGGTAATTTTACAAATTACTTGATCTTTTCACTCAAACGCTGTAGTCCTTTGTTCGTCTCCATTTAAGTTGCGTTTTTTCTTATTTTCTTAAGCGAACCAACAAAAACAGATTGCCAAGAAATAAAACATTTTTACAGAACGGTTGAAATAGATACTACTTTTTTCTTCCGGAGATCGAAGATTTTCGCACTGTAAATACGTAACAATTTCCGCGAAATGACGAAATTAATATCAACTTTATATTTGGGTTTGCATTTCGTTGTCTTTCTCCATTTTTATCAGAATTGCAATTCGTTCCGTCACGTCCGACCTTTTCCCCGTGATTTGGTTTAATAATTGTTTTATTACACCAGCGTGAATTTGCATTAAAACGTATCGAATTCTTTTTTCATT
The DNA here is from genome assembly GCA_022817085.1 of Psilanteris sp. ZL-2020. NCBI lineage: Eukaryota > Metazoa > Arthropoda > Insecta > Hymenoptera > Scelionidae > Psilanteris > Psilanteris sp. ZL-2020. Next base: position 1,758 of record JABFQC010000121.1, read on the forward strand.
TTCTCGCAGTTATAATTTTGCATTTCTCAGAACAGACGTTTCGCAAACTGTATTAATCATTCGTTTTACTGCTAATCCTACTTTCGAGAGGTTGTATCATTTCAATGTTGCATTAATACAAATCAGTATAAAATAAATTGAAAACATGTTTACAAAAAACGCGGATTTGAAATTAAATAAAAAAAAATAACAATAAATATTATATTCAATATTCAGGTTTTAATATTTCGAAACGTTAAACTGAATTGTGATAATTATAATTATATTTACAGTAATTTAAATTGTATTCCATTGTGCAGTTTTTATACATTACCGTAATATTATAAACATGGTACTGTTGGTAGAACATGAATAAAATATTCTCGTATTAATATTGAGGGTTAATTAAAAAATCTACGATCCCAACCGATTTTTTGGCAAATTTTTAAATACAGGTCTGCGATGGATGTCAGAAACTGACTAAGGATGTGTGTGTTGATGTGCGATAGAATGGATTTAATTATGGCGGGTTCTATGTTTAATATATATATATATAATATGTATTCGAATATTATACATAAATTTCTATTCCGAGCATTGACATTATACAACCATATATACACGTTTCTATTATAATCAACCGGAATATCTTTGCTTTGTTAAATTAAACGAATCTCGCAATTATTTTTGAACCAACGAACCTAAGGTTAAAATTTTGATATTATCGTCGCCACAAATAACAGTATTACCGGGGCACCGGCTTTGCTACCCATGAGTCAGAAATGACTCATATGGTAATGATAATTATTTGGAACAACGGCCATGCCAACTAGTTCGTGTTCCTTGTCAAAAGCAAGGCACACTCGCTTATTTAACACTTCCGACGTGATCCACAAAATGACTACTTGTTTCTTTACAAAAATAGAAATTTCGGCAAAGTCGCGCTCGACTTTTCACATGCCAATCGCCACGTTGCGGGACGACCGCAATTACGACGAAAATCTGCTTTTCGATGGAGCATTTTCTCACGCCAATTGATCGCTATAATCAAGACATAAAAACAATCGCATGTCGGTGAATAATACGTGGCAAAAAACCGTATGAAACATAAAAAAGAAAAGCCCGATAATTTGCGACCGTTTATATCGATTCGAATAATTATAAGTATACGTACGTATATATCGTCGAGCGTATATCAGTCATAAACATCCGCGACTCAATAATTGTATCGCGAACAAATAAAACGTTCAATTGCGTTTTATATTTTGATATAAACTTCGCGCGAATGCTACGCGATTGTCGACACAAAAATTCGCTATTATATTATCGTTTTCTCTTGTTTCAACCTAACGTTATTTTTCAAATAAAAGAGACGGGAATCGTAAAAGCGAGCTCTTACCTGGCACGATCAAAGTTAACCGCGGATCCGTTTGACGAACAAAAAATGCTTTTTGATAAATATTATAAGACGTCCATCAACTGTCACGGTGCTTTTCAAAATCAGGAGAACGCCGAATGCGGTAAAAATATAAGTTGAAGTAAACTAGATTTTCTGGTCATTATAAGAGAATCGTATCCGATGTTAAAAGCCGAGGAGACGATTATTTGTTATTATGTGTGTATTTATATGTATATATATATATATATATATATATATATATATACACGTACGCTGGCAATTTGGAGGCAGTGATTTTTTGGTCGACACAGACACAGGGTTTTGACGCGGTAATTTCGGTAGTTGATTAAACTCCTCCCACCCAGCTGTCGAAAATCGATTAACTCGGAATTAAATACAATTAATTGGCGTGAATAAAATATACACGACAATCGTTGCAGGTGTTCCGTGAAAATCAAATGCATATCAATGTAAAACCGGAAACGTCATGAGACGTATTTGATAATGAATTAACGCTATAATAATCATTGCGCTGAAACATCTCACATGACAAGGCCGCATGCATATTAATGTATCGATCTACAAATTCCTTCCGCTCAACAACTGTATTGTTTGAACATGATTTCCAAGCGGTTACATCTCGGCCGACAATTGTAAAAATTGCGCTCGTTAGTTTGAATCAATTAGTTTATTGTTACATAAATGAAAAGTAATTTTCGCAGCGACGCCGTTGGCTCGGCTTTTATTCGTTAATTCGCAATTTTTTTTTCCTTTCTTTTATAATGCGCAATCGTAACAACAACGCAAACCGACTGGGCCAATTTTGCCCGCGCTCAAATCGACCGATTTGCGATATAAAATAAAAATGCGCGTGCTCATTCGGATCGTTATTTTGCTTCGACCAAATCGCCGTTACAAAACAGCGTATTATATAATGCAAATCTTTGTTTGCGGAAATCGAGCATCGCCGAATCGAATAAAGGAATACGTTTTGCGTTCGCGACCGTGTAAATGGTACGCCTTCTATCCATACGCACGCTTACGCGAAATTATTCGTTATAATTCGGAACAAAAAAGTGACATTCACACGCCGCTGGACAGAACCAAGCTTAAATCGGTACTTTCGATATAATCTTTTTATTCCACTTTGCTTGCTCTTTATTTCGCTTCGCGCTCTGCTTTATGGAATTTGTTTTAAATAACTAGATTTCGTGTTGTAAGTTTGCTAAAAGTTACTGAGCAGTTTCATTCGTTTATGTAACGCGCAACACTATTCGTAACCCCCCTCCCATTTCAATTCCACCAAACGTAACAGCGCGCGTTATTTCGTTTCATTTTTCACCTTTGTTATTTATGCGTTACATTGCTTACTAAATTTTGACTCTAATAATTGTTTTTTTAAGTGCTACTTAATCGGTAAATTATGCTCTCCGATGATTTTGTTCGACGCTTGTTGGTGAAATTTTCGCCAAAATTTCAAGATAGCTGTACTCCTACTCTGCGGATTAATACGTTTTAAATTAAAACCTCGGAATGATCCATAACTAAATGTATAGCTTTAAGTTAAATATGATATTGTATTTTGCTCGTATATAAGTAATTTTAACTATTAATTTAATTATTTGACAAATAAAAACGATGCGATTATTGGGCTTTTCACTTATTTATAAATCGAACGAAATTATATTTATAATAAAACGATTTTAATCGTAAAAGTGGAGTAAAAGATTTAAAGAAGGTAACAATTATTATTATAATATATTATTCATTTTATTATTATAAATATTGGAGAACATTTTATATATAATAATCTACTATATTTTCCGCATTAACCCGTTGCTCTTATTACTAATATATTGTTGTTTTAATTAACAATTTGCTTTTTACTTATTGTAAATCAGTATTTCTTAAATACTTCACTATACTTATATTTAAACATTTTTATTACACGCTGTTCAATCTTTCAACTTGATTCAGTTTTATACGACCTTTAAAGCTTTCTTTTCATTCGCAACAAAGTTAAGAGAAATATTTAACTAAACATGGCTGATGTAAGAGTTTGTCTGTACAAGTGAAAATTTATTTTATTGTTTTATAATGTTTATTAACTATTATGTAGAGTTTACGAAGTTCATAAAAACAACGTCCAACAACTTTCTTGCTGCCCCCTTTAAACCCTCAATTAACCCCTCCAAACTTCCCATTAGCATGAGAAATTGCAACCGTCTTTATTGATTTTTCAAACAAATTCTCCCTCCCCCATTGAGGAACCCTTTCAAAAGTGAAGTCATTGTTCAGAAAAATTGTGCATATAATTTAATTATGCGTTAACACAACTCTAAGTAACAGCGTAAATGATTACACGAGACATTTTTTATTTTTAAAAGTTTTTAAATTCAGATATATATATACATATATTCGTAAATCAATTTTATATGGAAAACTTCAATGTATGAAACACACTAAAAGCTTTACGTTAGATTGGAGTAATGAAATTAGTTCAAATTTTTATTTAATGAATGTAAATCACTGATATAATATATATATTTCATTGTTAAATGTTGATTAAATTAATGGAAATATATATGCTGTCGACGCGGTCGATGTATTTTGCCCGATTAATATTGTTAAAACAAAGATAATTAAGAATCACAAAAATTTGCATTAATTTCATAGTTTTACCGCGAAAGGATTTACATCGTTGGAAAAATAACGCGCATTAAACAATGTCAGTGTAATTATAGTAGTATAGTAAATTTGAGTTATTTATTATAAAAAGTATTAATAATAATGCTTACACGCAACACAAAAAACATAAGCTGTCGAGCTATTCTGAATGAAAAGAATAAAGTTTGGTTAATACGCTAGCAAAAAATTAGGAGAAAGTTTTCCATGTAAGAGATCATCCTGTTGGATGCATCAACTGAACTGTATGTATCCTTCAAAAAGTCTAATCGTTGAATTCGAAATGTCCTACATTTGTAAAACTTTTTCAAAAATAACCAAACACAATATTTCACAAAACCAGTGATCTCCCGCGGGATATTCATTTATGCACTCATCCTACTTTTATTGTTTAATTTAGCAAAACCTGTAGGGTTTATTTTTTACAGTGTATACACTACTTTAAATAAACTCTTCCTCTATTCGAAGCCCCTAACTAATCTTCCTTGACCCAGAACATCCCGTTCCATTGAACCCAGCGCGGTCTTAAAATGAATGTATTAAAAATACGAAGAAAGAACAACCCATATATATATCCAGAGATTGTCTTAAGATATTGCACATATTTTGCGACGTGCCAGTTTTGCCGCGGCGGCTTCCATATCTATGTTACGAGGTTATCTACATCATTCCAAAACGCACGGTCCATAATGCCAGCAATCGACTCATCCCTCGGCCCGTGTTCTTTCCAATCAAACCGATCGCTTTTATCACGTAATTGTCTAGCTCCGCGGTCGCTTCCTCCGTCAACATCCCGGGTTCGCAACTCGGCGCGCTAACAACAAGTTAGCATCTTTTTTGGATTCCATCATGGTCGGTGTGGAACGCCGAGGCATTAAGTATTAAGCGGCGAAACGGGGTCACGGGTAACGGCGCGCTTCATCTCTCGGATCCGTTGCAATAAAGGCTTAGGAAATGAAAATAGCCGGGAGGAGTCGTGGCAGCCCCAGCCCGAGCTTGCGGATCAGCCCGGTCTGGCCGGGGCGAAGAGGACGGCGACTTACATGGAACGGCAGGCCGATCGCGTGACGGCCGCTTCGCCTAGCGTGCCGGGGCGACCGGGGACGAGGCGCGAGTCGGGGGCCGCAGGGGGACGGAGGGGGGAAAGGAACGACAGACGCGAGACTGCCTCTCGACAAACATGGCAGCCGTCACGCGACTGCCGATACCGCGCGGGACGCAAATATTTTGCGAAAACATCGCCGATGGGCGAAGCTGCTGCCACGGCCGCGTTGCCGGAGCGATCGCGCTCGTAAACAAGGGTCGAGCTTTTGAACGCACAGCGATACCCGCGCTGTTTGGACAGGCTCCGCGCACGCCTCGCCGAACACCACGGGACGTTCGGGCTCGGCGAAAGCCAAGACGATTCCGCCTCGGGTGCGGATTGCGACGGTTGGATGAATTTAATATCGGGGGTCGCGGCCGCGCCGTCTTCAAGGACGGATTCGGAGCAAAAGAGCGCCCGATTGTTATCGCGGTCGCCCGAATTCGTCAAAAAGTGGTCGAGGGCTGTTTGCCGAGCTGCCGGGCGCGTTACGTGTTTATTCGCGTTTGAAGACAATTTATTGGAAACGCGCGGCTTGGGGCGAACGGCACCGCCGGCTTTTGGCAGCAGCGAGCACTGCAATCTCGCCGGGTTATTGATTGCGGTCGGACTTCAAAAGATCATTTGCTTGTAATTTGTTAATGCCACCGAGAGGACACGAGGGGGCGAACGCGTCGCGTAGACGTGTTTTAAGGGTTTAAAGGAGCCAAAACCTTGGACTCACGCGAGGATGTGGGGACGCGCGTGTGTTTAGATGCACGGGTAGAGAAGCATAGGTGTGTGTGTGCGAGTGGATTTTCTTCTTGCAAATTCACAAAACGCAGAAATCGTAATTTAATTTCATACTGATTTCGTGCTTCATTCTTTCGTTTCATGATATAAAATTATGATGGAATTACAAGCAAAGCTTTGATGTTTTTTTCTTGTTAGTGCGGTTTTTTTTTCGTTTTTGATTTTTATTTTTACGTTACTTAATTCAAATGTTTTGTTCAAAAAGCACATTTCATTTACGTTCATTAAATTTATATTCAAGTTTTCACTTCTCAAAGATAAGCCAGAATTTGACCGTTGTGGAAATTCCTTTGCCGCAGAATCCATTCATTCGGAGTTACAAAAAGTGCGTGTGAAAATACTGTGTAGTACATTTTCTGTTGCCAGGAAAATATATAATTTTGTTTACGTCATAAAACAAACGGATATTTAATTTCGAAATATAATAACGCGTTAATTAAAATTACTTTAAGTATGAATAAAAAATGCCGGTGATTCATTTATTTGTGAAAATTTAAACAGTGTTATTAATAAACAGAAATACAGCATTTATAATGATTTTATTAATACTACCTACGAAGTTAAGCCTATTATTAAACACAATTCTGTCATTTTTTTAATCTTTTCATTTACCGTTGAAATCGGCCTTTTTACGGTTCTTCATTCATCTTGATATTATTCAAATATTTTTTAAAAATATAATTCCGTTGGTGAGAAAAAATTCTTTCACTTTTTGTTAGTTTGAAAAGTTAATTACAGAAAATGCGTGGACCATCTCTATAATTACTTCACTCGTGTGATCTATATTTATTAAAAAATATTTATTTTATTTTAAATTACAAGGAGTATATTCTAATTTGATAAATAAATATAGGAATTCATAACTGTTTGAAATATGATTACCTTAATTTGTTAATTTTATACTTCGTTATATAACATTTCGAATCTAAATGAATAAAACACAAGATGAACATTCATTCAATTAATAATGTTCTTGAATTCATATTACATTTCTTTAATTAAAACTAATTTTAACTACTTTACAAAATGTTAACAATTTGGTGATTATTACCACAATTAATCTAACAGTTATCATTAGCCATGTGTTTGTATGTATCAGCATATATTAAATGCTGTATTTGCACGATGCTTTTGTAATTAAAAAGTTAAATTAAACAGCATACTCAGAATATATCAGTTCAGTATTATCGTTATCAAAGTTTTAATTATCTACAAAATATTGTAAAGTTGTAAATTATTTCTTTATATGATACATATATAAATGTTAAACTAAAACATTCATTATACCATATATTTAACATAATTTAATGCAACTTTACTTGTGAATTTAAAACGAATCTGAAATCTGATATTTTTAAAGAACGAGATAACTATGTAACTCAACCTGAAAAATGTAAAACTACGTAATGGCGAACGTGGAAATTAAATTTTTCGCGCAGCCATTAGATTCGACTAATACAATAATTAAAACAATTTTGAACCGTTAATTTTGAAAAAAGTTACCGATCGCCTCGTTGAAGTGCGACCATTTTGACCATGCTTTAATCAACTAGGGTGGAAAACCACGAACTTGTTTCCTGAAATATTTGGGTCAAAGCAATAACAAGGAACATTAAAAGACCTCTCCGTTCTTACGGATGGGGATAAAAGTAGCACCTCCCGTGCATTAATAATGGCATTTCTTAATACGTCCTGCGTATATAAGCACAATGCAACTTCCTCGTTTAATCAGCGATGCCTGAATTGTTGCACACTACCGTGTAATGCGCGTTTTTGCGCACAGAATTATTCCAGACAATCGACTTGCCAACTTCATTTCGTATATCCAAGTGTCAATAAATGCTGTTATTCTTGGATAATCGTGCATTCTAATAGGGTGTATTCGAAAATTGATTGTGTAAGCATCATTTGTACGTCTAACTCTAACTATCGCTGCTATTACCAATTTGAAAGCGGAATTAGGGTGCATCGTGGTGCATCCTAATTCGTTTCCGTACTCGTAGGAAATAACCAATGTAACTGATAATGACCAATCAGCAGCCAACTTCTTCGACACTCCCAAGGGGTCGAATCACACTGTACTTTCAAAATAATTGCGATTGAAATGGGGAATCAAGGTGACGGCTTTAATGGGCCATCTTTCGTTGGCTCTACTTGTCACTGCCACTTCCTCGACTCATCCTCCAGAGACGAACCTAATCGAGTTGCCGAAACCTTAAGGGTGCATTTCATTTCGCGCTGCAAATACTCACAAAGGGCGCAACCCTTTTCCACGGTCAAATTCAATTACCCGTGTAATTTTCATATTTTATTCCTAGCCGCGTTCATTTCAGCGATTTGCGTCGCGCTCAAAAACCGAAACAACTTCCATCAAACAAAGCGCAAGAAAATTAAGCGTATAATTATCTGTGTTGGTTAACTGCTTTTGTTTGAAGCTTTTTTCGATGCAAAAATTAAGCGCTTTGCACTTACACACAGCGTTTGATAATTCCAGTAACATTCAAATAACGCATGCAAAAGCCTTTTCAAATTAAAGACCTGAAATGTTGGAAATCAAATATTTATTTTACAGCGTTTGGATACGTGAGGTCAAATAAAAAAAAACTAAGTTTGTGTTGATATGATTCGTTAAAATGAAGGCGCAAGAAGTATAAATATATATGTTTATATACACACGGATACGTATATTCTATCCTGACAAACATGACAAAATCATTACATTGCAACTTTGAGACGCAGGTTCTTTTCTATTTTTCTTTGCAATGAAACATACAATCGCATGCATAGTAAAAAGTATATATAATTCGTTTGCACTTATCGCTTGTCACTTTGATCATAATATTTGTTTAATCGCGTTGTTTAATCATTTATTTTGTTACGGAAGTTTTTCACTTCAGAATAAGTTGGAATACGTGAATAATACTACCCCCTGCGTTATAATCATATTATACGAAAGTATCGTGGTAATTTAGAAGCAGAATGGCTTACCTTTCTTAAAAATGGAACCTCTTAATCTGTCAAAAGTTGACAAAAAAACATAAAAATTTTGTTATATTAATTCAGCTCTTGATTGAAATGTACTATGCGGGCTCGTTTCGTCTGTTTAAAAATATCAACTAGCCATCGCAAAGTAGGTCAAGCAAATGAACGAATACCGGGTATTGTGCGCTACTTGTGAACGACAAAAAATGGATTATATATTATCCGGGCATTAAGTAACTCGCGCATGCATGCCCATTTACACAGGTACTACTACATCGGTTTGACTTAGAATTGTTCGTGCGCAGTTTCTGTAAATTAAATTCAGCACTTGTGCTGCAATAATTGTGAATAATGCCAGTATGCTAAATGGTTCGCATTACGATTATAAAAAGCAATCTTTTTGCACATTTTAATCATCTATTCGAAACGCAATTTCAGGTTCGCGTCTAATCTGCGTGTGTATGCCCCTTCAACTTTGTTGCCGATTTTGTGTATAAATACGTTTTCAATCCGATATATACGAACCTCAAAAGATACGACGCTATTTAATACATCAATAATTTCATATTCAATATTTTTATAAAGCTAAATCTTTGTTTACTTAATTAATTTAATTATGTGTGAAATTAATTTAGTATAGTTGGTAAAAATAGTTCGAAATTTTTTTTTCGTGTGTAATAATGCAAAGAATTATTCAAATCAGTTTTGTGATTCCATGACGTTAAATGCTTAATAATTCAAAAAACTAAATATGTTTAGCAAATAATTCGGAATTTCCTTAATAAATAAAGTAGAATTTTATATATTCGTATACAAAAGTCTTGCAATTAACATTATTCGTTTTTAAGTAAAAAAAATTCACATTCATCAATATAACATATTTTTAAAACTTAATTTACTTAGATATTGGTTTTAAATGCAAACGTAAAAAATGTTTGGATAACACAAATATTGGGTTTCCTATAGTTACACAAATAACTGTATATATTATACTAAGTGTATAAAACACAAACAAAATATTTTTACAATAAGCATTGGCATCGTAAACATAAACGAACACGTTAAACATACTGATGTGGTTGATGGAATAAACTGACTTGATTAATGTAATCGCATTCATTGTTTATTGCCATAACACGGGGATAAACATAACTGCAATAACCTATTCTTTATTTACACATCCAATGAATATAGACAACACAATGAATATAGTTAAACATTCAGTTTCCTACTAAAAAACGTCTGAAAAAATTGATCGTCCCACATCCTGCAATCCATAATCACATAAAACGAGCTCATATCTCAGCTTCCAATCCAATACCCTGCACCGTCCACCTAAATTCCAAACATAACCTCAATACGCCGCGCTAAGCCACAAATTAGGCGTCGAATTCGATGCTGCATTCTTATTTCGCAAGATGGTTCCAACCACCGAACTCATTCCACATGTGCGTCACCGCGCTAAAACAAAAGAAAAGCGCCCCTTTGCGATAACGATTCGAAACATATCTTTGCCCAGCCAGATGTCGCTGTTGTTATCTCTCTGATTATTGCGCAAAATAAATTACGCCGCCGACTCGACAGCAGGTGGAATTTTTAATTCCCCAGTGCCGGAGTGCTGGCGCGCATCATATGTTATAATCGCGGACAAATAGTTGGCGCGCAATTGCAAATGGTGTCCAGCGTGTTTCACGTGTCAGCGAGCGCGCGGACATATTGGAATGACGAAATCGGGAGTCTTGCGGTCACGCCTCGACGGACGTGCCTATCGTGGTCGGGGCGCAGTCAATGGACGCTCGTGGCGAGCTCAGAACTCATTGTGGTTCGTTGCGGGATTATACGCAAAGTCATTATAAAGTTTCATCCGAGTCCGAGATTTCGGGGAATACGAGCTCGCTGGAGCCGCAATGGATGTGCGAGTCCGACGCCGCAACTACTTTGCCCTATATATGCGGCTTGTTAATGTTTGCTCGGCCGATGTTTGTTCTACACGTACGAAACCCAGCTACCCTCGTGCAACATATTGCCGGAGCGCGCTCCAGAAATGAGATATTGCACGTACGGAAACCGAAACAGAGAGGCGACGGATGTCGCCGATAAACGCGTCATTTCTGCGACTATTTCGAGGCCATTGTTCGCGCCACCCCTGGCAGATAAAACGCTCGAGAAATTGTCTTTTAAAGGGACAAGCGAGATCAAACGATCAAAGATGAAACAGTCAAAGAGTAGAGTTTGGTTTCAATTAAGTTCCGTGTTTTTTCGCGGCTTCGCTCGTCGCAGAAAACGACTCTACCTATGGAAATCGCGAATTTATTTTCAGTTAGACTTGTATAAATACGGCTACTGTTTTCTGTCTCGACTCGTGTATCGACGCGTTTCGAGTGAGGGGAATGAGTTTGGCCATGTCAGAGTATTTCGACGTGTTAATTTAATAATTTGCATAGTTTTCATATGAATGTTTATGTACATGTATATATATGAAATAGGTGATTGCGGTTATAGTAGTTAGATGTCGTGTATGCATTAAGTAGCAGAGCTTAACTTATTTGGAAGTTAATCAGATTTGTGTAATGTGATTGAGAAATCTGGTTGGTATAAAATTTTGCGGCAGAAATCAGAGAATTTGGATTCTAAGTTAATTTGCATTTCGATTTAATTGGATATTTTTGAAAACTGTCATAAAAAGCGATCTAATTTAAGAGATGTCAGTGAGAAGTAGTTTTGATTATAGTAATATTAATTATCGTTTGGCCATGTACACGAGATCAAATAAAAAAAGTATTTTTCGAATTAAAATAATGAAACTGAAACAATTCTTGTATTCTTAAGTTTAAATCATTAACAATAAATATATTTATACATTGAACACAACATTGTATTTAAATATAATCGTAACTATATTTGCGTAGTATTAAATAAACATTCATATGTAGCTACGCTGAAAACAAATATGATAGTAATCTTTGAATGGTTTGCTTATATGCGTGAATTTTCAAAAGTTGATTATCAACGAATGGTATTTAGATAATTAATAATAATATTTTTAACGAAAATTTACACTTTTTAAAGGTAATATTTTTGAAAATATGATGTAATTAGAAATTATTGCTATCATAGTAAAATTAAATATGATTAAACATGTTGATTAACTGATATTAGATTCGTTGATATTCAACGTTTGGAACTTGACGCACATAATGTTTGTTTCATAATATACATTTTTTAATATAATATAATAATGGATATTCTATAAATAATAATGTCTATTATATATAAAAGAATATTTGTTATGAATGCTATTCTATCCTGCAATCCTTATAAAATATAGTAAATTTTACACAATATTTTTTTTCAGTGTATATATAAAAAATGCATATAAAATCATAATGAATAAAATGGAGAAAACGTTTTAAAATTTCATTACTTAAAAAAGTATAAATCACGGTGAAATAAATAAATCTTTAATATCACTAAAAACAACACAAGCTACACACATAAAAGATTTACCTTGAACATGAAATCGGTAAAAAGTAATAACTCCATTTCAGAATTCCATGCACCTCGATCTATTTGTAATTACAAAATCATATCGCAGTAGATATCTTCCTTTTGGTGCACTTCCTTCTTCAAATATACGAAAGGCCTTAAATAAATCTTTAAAACTTTTTAATTTTCAGTTAATAACTGCTCAACTGCTGAAATATTACTTAAATAAGAATTGCGTTCAAAACTGTATATCTCTCTCAATATATAAAATAATATCTTTCAATTTTCTATTCCACTTTGTAGATAAATTTTTATATCACAAAAATTTCTTCGCGGTCTTATATATACACGGAACAACAATTCGTATTAAACGCGTACAAAATAGGTCGCGAAAATACACGTCTTTAAATATTCCGCGCAGTAAATATCATTTGACAGTTTTGACAATTCGATTGTTATGTGTGATGACAAAATGATTTTGCATGTAAATCGTTAAAGCATTGTAACAGATGATACAACGAAATTTGGAGCCGCGTCGACAATTATTCGAAACGAACAATTATCATGCCGCGCGTACGTCACGCTCGCGTAATTTTAACCGCGCTGATACGAATTACATGATCCTCTCGATATCATCTTATTTTGAACTTCCTATTGATCATGATGTCTAACCGCATCATTTTGCCAACTTCTCTTAATTAAAATTGGTGAAATAACAGGCAGAAAATATTTCCAACACTCAACTTAAATTAGACAGCGCAGAATTAGTATAAAATTCTTCGTTCAATGTACCAGCTGGATATTAAAATTGTTCAGGCCAAAGCAGCGCAAATAAATTTCGCTGAATTTAATCAATACCGGGTTAAAGATTAATGAGATTTAATCAACGCCTAAATTTTGCGTGGGAAAGGTCCCTGTTCATAAATAATAAATACTCGTGACAAATCGCCGAGCTTTATCCGCACGAAATTCGGACCAATCCGACGACCGAACGTGATGAATCGGCCGAAAATTAAAAGCCCGTTTGATGCGGCATTTCGAAACGATCGGGACAACCGAGTCCGCGTAAAGTATCGAATCGAACTATGATTTTCATAATTCATAGAAAACAAATTGCTTCGTCATTTGTTCAAGGATGCCGGGCGGCCGCGCGCGGTGCAATTCCTATTCTTCCGAGCGTAAAAAAGAAAAAAATTAAATTCTCATGCGGCGTAAAAGTTATGCACTTCGAAATGCGCCGGCAATTAGAACAAACGCAGCAATTGCATCCAAACCTTATTACCAACATCTACGCGCGGCACTTAATACTTTCACATTATTTAACACGTGGTAAAGAATTAACGAGGTTTTTGAACAATTATTTTTTTTCCTTCCTTTTCTAATAGTGGATTAAAACAAAGTCCTTTCGTCTTCCCACACCGGGAAACAAAAGTTTGGCAAACGCATGGGAAAAGTTTCGAGTCTGGGAAGAGACATCTTGTGAGAATATCCTGCACTTTTATTATGACTCGAGTGTGATAAAGTTTGTTACATCTGGCATAAAAAATACAAATACTTTCTCCGAATTGCGAGTTGAAATTGTTTCACGCTGCTGAGGTAACTGCATTCTCCGCGACGCTGAATGTGAGAAATTATTTTCTAACATAATTTTTATTCCGCGTTTCACCGAAACTTATTTTAAGACGTATTCCGCGCCGTAATATACTGGGCGTCGCAAAAACTCGGCTTTGATGCGCAAAGTTTGAACAATCGGAAACCCAAAAACGCTTTTAATTAAGAGAAATGAGATTCATAAATAGCGAACTGCGTTTATCGCGCAAGTAAACGCGATATATCAATGGTAAAAAAGTGCTTTATTGTGACAATTGACAAAATGTTTCCGCTACATGGGAAGCTAATGTATGAACTTTTTCCACCCATCCCATTGCCCTTTTTGTCCGGGTAAAAGCAGTCGTTACGTGGAATGATCAAAACATAAATACCAAGATTAGACATATTACTTTCCCTGGTCGCGCGATAAAAACGTCTTTTATTGCTCGCATAAATTATGCGATTCTCTTTTTGCGCCGTTAAGTGTTTGTGCATCGATACGCTATCAGAAGCAAACACGTTCGGGGCAATTTTCGGCGATAATATTGTAACTGTCTGCGAATCAATAAGCGAGAGGGTTCGCAACAAACAGTCGCCCGCGATGCCGCATTTTTAAGTTTTAATTATGGTACCGGCGTCTCGGGCGCTCGCGCGGACAAAAACTGGTCCTGAAATGGTTTGCTTGCGCGTCCTAACCCTAAATCCGACCACGAAACACGCCGTAAAAGAAATCGTCCGAAGGCAACCGCCACTTCATAAATAACCCCGTTCGGAAAACATAGCGCGAATTATCATATGAAAACCGGCGCATCCTATAATTCAAAGTATAACTTTGTCTTCCCTTTCGACTTTCATTCCAAAGTGGTCCATTGAAATCCAAATGGGGCAAAGGAAGAAGGATGGCAAGAAAAAAGGTAACGATGAAATAAGTATAATGAAACGATAAAAAACTCGTTAGAGCGCGGGGCGCTATATTGAAATGTCGATGCGAGTTAAGAATTGGGCTGCACTCGTGTTCAGCTGTAAAGAAAACATTACTCCTTATACATATATACATATATACATATAAGTATACACATAAAATTTATACATATATATATATATTAAATCGCATGAGTTCGTTTCGAAGCAAAGGACGCGAAGAAGAAAGAAATGTATCAACGAGAAACGAAGAAAAGGACCGACGGGAGAGGGAAAAATGAATTTAAAAAAGCAAGTCAGGTAACCGAACTAGCGAAGCGTTTGGCCGAGGTGTCTGCAAATGAGCATCGCTTAAAAGCCGGGACCGGCGCATAATAACGGCACGTTTGCAGCACAAGGTCAGGCACCGAGGTGGAAAATGATTGGCGACGGGTGTCGTCCCTTCTGAGGCGTGTTTTCGGGCCCACGTCCGAGCCCCGATCTTGACCCATCGCGACATTCAGACCCATTGTCCCCAGGTATGCGACGATGTTCATTTTCACACCATCGGTCGCTTCCTTTTTTTGCCCTTTTATTCGGCTCGACGATCGCGTTGTTTGGATTACATTTGAGCCCAACTGCGTGGAATGAGCAGCGCCGTCGTTGACAAAAAATTGAGACGTCTGTTGGTCGTCTTTGCGCCGATGAGAAATGTTAACAGTCCGTTATTTATCGCCCGATCGGCGCTTAATTGAAAGGGGCGTTTTATGTAACTTCTTCTTTATCCGCAGTCGGACGATTTTTCGTAAAAACCTTGTGCAATCTTTACGCCCACTTCGCTCCAGATTTGACGCAAGAAAGGAACGGAAGTGACGAATAGTTGTTGTTAGTTACTGTTACCTTTTGTACGCGCAATGCACCAGGACTCGACGAAATAACGAGTTTGACGCGTTGTAAATCTGTCCTCTTGTGAACGCACCTTTAATTGTAGGGAACCATCGAGGCTTGGGAAAATAACACGCCTGTCTGAGTGTCGATAATAAACCGAGGCGTTCGAACATTCCGACGGAAAAATGCAAAGTAGATTTTATCAACGGGCCTTGTCTTGATTAGTAGCTTACAGGCAATCCGAATTCGAGCCTGACTTAGTGTCAGCGAACACGTGCACTTGTTGGACCGTTAATGGCGATTCACCGAATATCTGGCCTTTATTACCCGACCATTAGAATTCCCTGATTAACGCGCGATCTAATTAAATCTTCGCCAGATTACCGGTCCACCGGAAAGACTTAGCGCAATGATTAATGTTTCGGTTCACAAATCTCCTAACGAACTCATTCAATTATTGTTCCATATTTGTTCGGCCTGCGTCGCCGGTCAATTCTTTATCGCGTCAACCCACAATTTCGAAACGCATTCGACCGACCATTTGTAATCGGATTTTTGTGCTTTGCCTGTCGATAATTCAAAACGCGCGACGGAGTTGCAAGATCCGCGTGGAATCGAAGGTCGAACTCGAAATAATGGATGGATAATGTACCTTTTGAGCACAACCGAATTAGCGCTAGACTCTTTGTCCAACCGCATTTTTCGCGGCTCGACCATGACCTTTTTTTCGACTTTCGGACGGAATATGGAGCGTTCGGCGTACTCTGAATAATCAATCTCGTTTCTCGTGGATCTCCGTCGAACTCGAAAAGAAAAACAAAACGCCTGCAGACCACTTTCCGAGGCAGTCGAATGGGATTCCTGCGAGGCGACAAAGATCCCGCCTTTGAGCCGCTTGATGATCATCGCCCAACAAAGGCTGCGTCCAAAACAATACGTCTCGTCGATGGAAATCGTTTGTTTTGATAAAACGAATGACGCGCGGAAATAAAAGCTTCCTTTGCGCCCGCCGAACTTCGTTCGTTAAGCGGCACTCGCAGTAACCGACATTTTCCCTCGTTCTAAAACATTTTTTCCCTTTCTTTTCGCCATTGTTGTTGCACAAGAGCTGCACTAAGCGTCGTTATCCCTAAAAAGAAGTTCCAAAGAATTTCTTCTCGTGTCGAAATTTTAAATTGTGCTCATTCAACTCGCTTGTAAACTTGTAAACTACTTATTACGACAAGAAAAATTTCATTTCGAAAGGGACGTGTTTTCTGGACTGAAGTTTTCAGCGAGATCTCCAAATCTTTTAATTTGAAATAGAACAAACATAATAATACAAGAGTCGAATATATTTTATTAATAAGCAATTTGTACGTTATCGGTTGGTTCTTGAACTTTAAGGTGGTCGGCTTTTTTTATTATTTATAGTAGGAATTTCAAATACACGAGTGTGGCATTTTGTTTACATAAAAACAATTATTGTTTCTGAATGTCAAATTAATATTTATGTAATTGTTAATGAAATCAAATTAATAAAATTGTTTATTTTTCCGTGTTCGTATTGTTAAATTTCGTATAATTATTTCCGATATAATTGATAAATCTATTATATAGTACGAAGTGTTGTTTAATTTGATATGATATATACATTGATTAGTCAAATAAAATAATAATAATAAATACTTATAAAAATTGTAATCGCGTGTATTAATCATATATAAATAATTATAATTTACAGTATGCATTTGCATAAAACAAACACAAAGGGCATTTATACATTGCAAAAACAAATACATCGAGAAAACAATGAATTCAGTATTTTAGTCAACGCATATATATTTTATCGCAAAAATATATATTTAACACAAAAGTTTTCGCTATTATTTTTCCGATTAAAACTTTTTAACTTTTTTAATTTAATAAATTCTTTTGCGTTTAACAATTTTTTAAATTTCTTCTTTATTTCCACCAGAAACAATTCTCCGGTATTTAATTATAACAATACATTATACATACGTACAGTTTAATAAATAAACAATGATAACACACTGATTGCTTAGATAACTTGCAGGGTGCAGTTGCGAGAAATTAATTATTTTCGCAATAAAATCTAACATTATTATTTCCGTAAATCCGTCCGATCTAATAACAGCCAGCATAAACACTTGCTGAATAAATGATTGGACTCCGTCTATATCTGCACAAACATTCGTGACCGTAGAAAAGTGAATGAACGCGAACAAATATGTCGAAATGTTCGCCGCGAGTGAAACTTACGGATGATTTTTCCACGCGCGCCACGCGAAGAAAAGTACTCGTTAGTGAGACGCAGAAGGTACGTACACAACGCTGCCGCGAGACGTTCATTCATGCAGCCGCGCGGCGTATAGCAATAAAATCTTATTCGCCTAATCATTTCCTGCGCTCGTTTCCACTACGACATTATTTCACACGTTCCGCTTTGAGACTGGCGTGCGGCATCGCGAAACGGATAATGAAATCTCCTGCCACCCAACACCCACCGCGATTGATTGATTAAATGTTCCACTGAATAAACTGCATTAATGTGTCAGATTAAAGTCGGTCCCAAAACAACACCAATACGATAAAATGTCACTTGATATTAACTTATTGACGCCAAACGACGCCTTGCATTGTATAATCAACGCGAATTTCACTCTGACGGTTGACATCGTACAAACATAACCTATAATATTTAATTAAATTGAATAAATTTCCATGCATACGTTGCGAAATTATGAGTATCGCTTTGAAGGAGGTGGGCATATTTAACAGGACAGTGTAAAAATGTAAAATAAATTATTTTGTTATTTGAATTGTTAGGCATACATTTATTCCATTAGAAAATGAATTTGAAATTTCAATCCCACTCGGTTGTATGTTCCTTTTATTATTTTACAAACCGTCGGTTGTTTGATTAAATATGCAACTAAACATTTATAACTGCGAGCTTTTATGTGGAAAACAAAGTCTGATCATTACTAACAGTTATGAATTGATAAAGAATTCAAAAAATGCATCCAATTCAGCGGCATACTTTCTATGAAATTATTCTTATCAAAACATAAAACCCTTATTGTGATTCGTAATCCATTTTCCAAAAGGGGTTTTCGATGAACTTTTCCTTGTTGTTTTAATGGCTTTGGAAAGGGAAATAGATTATCGAATGCTTTCTATTATATAGAGATAAGTGTTTCGCGGAAGGCTTCGAGGGCTTAAACCAGTTAGCTACCCACTCGGGTGAACTTTGAAATTTGAACAAGAATATTTTTTTGCATTGTTCGCGTTTTTTTTTCTTCTTTTTTTCATTTTTACTACGCTCTTAAGCAATATCCCGCAACACGCAATTCGAATAACTGTTGCTTACAATTATCGCAGTTCAAACGCGTTTAAATGTTCTGACAGCTATGCACAATTTTTGATCATAAATTACCGCATTTGATTTGCAATTAAAGCTGTTAATGATCAATTAGTTTTCCTGCAAAATAACAATGATTCATATGTTAATTCGTGTAACAACAATACATTCTCTGCTAAATGTATTCAAGTTTGATTCCGTGCGTATTGTGACGAGCGAGAAAAACACAATGCTATTGGCGGTGGTGTTAAAAAGAAACCGCGTCCTTAAAGGATGATTGATACCTTGTTAGAATTCATGATCCAAAGAGGAGGACAATAATAAGTCGTAATCTATTTTCTAATAGATCAGCAAACGCAACAATTGTTTTAAATGCACTGGATAAACAGACCAGCTTTTGTCCCTATAAAGCTTTCCCGGGGATTAAGATAAAATGAATGTAATGACAAGGTAAAATATTTGGTTACTAAACCTAAACCGCTTATTTCGCGTGGCTATACTGCTTTAAATAATAAGCATAAAATTTAATTTCTGACGGCCGCGCTGTGCCAACAAACATGACAAATTGCTAAACAAACTCAGCCGAGCAAATAAAAATAGGGCATTGTGTAAAGAAAACGTACAATTATATCAATATTATGCAAATCGAGCCAATGTATCAAGGTATAATTGAGACGTTAAGAGCGGTTTGTGTTTTGATACGCACCGGCTTGGTCGCGTTGTAAACAAGCCTTAAAGATTTCGAGTTATTTAAAATTGCTTTTCACGCATCGGTCGAACGTAGATTGAAAAATTAATTGCAGACCGGAACGAAGAATAAAATTGCATACATTCGTTTAGCATTAAAATAACAATGTGCTCTACTTTATCACTCGTCCATAATTTTTTTGCTACAAATACATCAATCAAAATCAAATCCCAAAGTGTAACACGTTCGCATTATTGTTCCAACAACGTTGAATTTAATTTAACCAAAATTCAGCAATTTCAGTCTAAAGCAATTGTTTAATTATATTTCTAATATTATATTTAAACGGAAATTTCTTTATACGCACAGTCATAATTACGGAGAATTATGTATAAGCATTAAATGAAAAATTGAATTTATGAAAAAAAAAAAAATCAACAGAAAGTAGAACTAATATTATATCTCTTTATCAATTTGCCATATACTACTGCAATTTGATAAGGTGCAATTAAACGGCTATATTGAATAGTTTTTTTAATTCATTTGTATCGTATTATCTTGATCTTTAATCCATTAATTGCAATTACCTATAACGGCTCTAGAATGTGATATAATTTACTAGTATATCATATCTTCTAATAGTATACCATGCGAGTGTAACAACGTTATAAAAGGAATTATTCCAGTGTTCTTAGTTTAGTAATGGACATTATAAAAAAGAAAAAAATATACACTTTAAACGGAAGTACGTCAAATATGTCGTAACAAGTACACATATTGTGCGCCAACGTGGAATGGTGCTCGGGTAAAAAATTTAATGTCCCTAAAAAACGGGGTTCCGCCCCCTACCTCCCCCCTTTCAAATCACAATCTAAAAGCAACACGATTTTATTTTATGCGTCGGTCTGTCCAAATGTTTCTTCATTATACAATACGAATTGAATAACACTGATGCCAGTGACTATATCGAATTTATGAAAATTAATAACGCACGCTATTAATTTTCAAATTATTTCCTACCGTTTTCATTGTTATAAAATTGCACAAAGCCAATTTAAAACGTTATCCAAGCATGCATCGATATATTTGCAGAAGGAAGTTGAAATTCACAAATGTCACACCGATGCGATACTTACGTGAAAGTACCATTATTCGTTGCTCTCAAAGTCGTATAATACTCGATTAGCAACGTGATTGTACGCAACCGCGAATAAATAAAAAACTGAACGCGTTTCCAATAATAAACATAAAAGCGTTGATTAAAGCTGCTTGATGACGCGGTAAGTAAATTTCGGACGTCTCGTCCCTTGCGTCTAAACAATTTTCTTAAGTAAACAGACTCGGCGCATAAAGTTGGCTAATCGTAGACTACCAGAGACAACATTCAAAGGGACGAAGACCGTGTATCGAGATACGTTATTCGATTCACCTGTCGGAACTTCACCTGGGCTGTGTAACTCGTAAACGCCTCAGAAACAAGCGGAGTATGCTTTGAGGGAACAGAATATATCTGCGCGTTGATCTTTGTACTTGCACATTAGAAATACGAGAGAGAGTGTTCGATTAAAGACGTTTATCTGGGGAATTCTGGTGTAACGACCGCCGCGAACGTTTCAGTTACTTTTTTGCCCCTCGCGTCCGCTTTTCGCTCGGCGCCTTTTCCACGTTCGCTGATTAATCGAAAAGTCGAATCGGCACACACGATCTGATAGCGGCGCAAATAATAAAGTCATAAACGCAAACGGACACAGCAATTTCGCATCATCATTCGGCTTAATGAAAAATTACCGTCGAATTTGAATAAACCGCAAATGAGCGCGCGAAATATTTGCCTTCACGCGCGCAACGAGCCAGGAACAAAGCAACGCCCGGATTAGAAATTTTAATTCCAGCTCGTCCGCAGGGGAACGAGAAAGATGCCCCGAAGATTGATCGAATCTATTCATATGAATTTCCTGTTTGTTTGATTCAATTATAAATATTTGCCCGCAGTCCGAGTAATGTTCAATTTGTATTCCGATCTTTGAGGCTTGTGCAAATTAGCAACCATAACTGAACGAGATTTAATGTAACTTAATTAACGATTCATATACGTTTTGCGTTTCAGTTAACTATTCTCGGAGTTGACATTGCACGCGACCGAAAATTAATCACGGTTTTTCCAATTCGAATCGTACATTTAAATGATCCGTTTTAAAGTTAATGTAGAACGTTAAACGTTCGACTTTTCGTTGTTTATATTTTAATGTCTCGATGTTTCTTTTAACATCCCCTTTATGGAATATTAAGGGTGCATCGATGTATATGTATTTGGGCATAATTTTCTATCGGAACATTTATTCGTAAAAGTAACTTATTCGTGAATTATGAAGTGCTTTTAGAAACTGATTTTGATAAATATTCTTAACAAACTGTAGTTGAACAAAAGATTTGTTGAACTTTCCGAAAATAAATCGCGGGTAACTCCGTGTATCAATAATTCATATATTTGTTTCACTAGTAAGCAAGTTAGCTTCTAATTTGAGCTTACTTTGCAAATGCAAACATTGCAGTAACATAAATATCAAAATAACCGAATACCCAACCCTCAAGACGCTAATAGTACTTACACAAAAGCGTTACTTTAAATAACACTTTGCTTTGAAATTTCTATTAATTTTCCTGTATAAACTGAAATTGTGTTAGTTATAAGCAAATTAGGTTTTTTGTTTGTTTTTGTTTTTTTGTTTTTTTTTTTTCCTGAAACACTATACTGATCTGATAAATGTGTTCCAAATTTCTTTGAACATTGTTTTATTTGACTTCGACATTAAAGTTAAACGGGCTTACAGATGTAAGTAGCAACGACATTTATACCTGAATATTATATGAAAGTAAAGATCATTTCAAAATATGCGATTATAAGAAAAGGACGGCATAAAACTTTTCTGTACGAACTTTTTTGTAAATACAAATTATGAAGAAGCATTTTGACTATTGTTTGCACGAAACGAACAAAAAGCATAAATAACTACTTTGTGATTTTATTGATGTTAATTAGAAAGTAACTTTATTTCAAAACGAAGTTTTCAAGTGATACATTTGTGAGTATATTTTTCTTTATCTGACTCTTTTTGAATATAATGTGTAAGTGACCACAATAGACTGTCATAAAGCAACCATATTTTAATATTGAATCGCCATTTTCAACTGTTCTAATTTTGAAACGAAGAAACCGGATCGAACTTTGAAACACAATTTTTGACATATATATTCTGTTATCGCGTATTTTTAAAGCATTGTAATAAAATAATCTTCGTGTATTAAAAATTATAATTATAAATTCGTCGTAAATTTGTTAAAAAAAATATATTAATATATATATGTAACGCGAATTTTCAATTAATTAAGACAAAAATTCAGTCCAGTTTTACCGGCATACTATATCGTATAGAATGTCGTGTTTTATTGTAATAAATTTAAAAACATACTCTTGAGAAATAGGTTTTAATTATTTTTATTAAACGAATAACATTGTATGTCGATAATAAATATCTAAACGTGCATCTCTGTCGCATCATAAAATGATGCGTTTTATTGTCAAATAGGTATAATAAAGAGGCGTGCAATTTTCTGTGTATACTTTATATGACGGCTATTGGAATTAATTCAATAAACAATGATTCTGACTTGCATGTATATATGCTGAAAATTAATATATTTTTTCTAGAAATATTATACAATAATGTGCGATTGCCACATTAATAATAATAATACATATATATTAATAATAACCGAAATGAAATTTGATTTCAATAAAACAAGAATTGTAACAAATAATTAATATAAAATAATGTATAAATTTTAATATATCAATTCTTAACATCCATTTTTTGCTATAATTTTCTAAAATCAATATTAAAAATAATATAATTTAATTTCAAAAGATACATTTATTAATAAAATTACATAAAACAATTACCTACGCTATATTTATATAAGTATAATTTTAATTGTATTATTTTTGCATATTACATTTATATAATTATATTATAATATAATAGATTAGAAATTATGTTTAATAACATAAAAATTCAAATACAAAACATTTTATATACAATACAGTAAATATTATTTTAAACAAACTATCTATAAAAATGATTTATGTGTAATTCCATACAGTTGCAAAGAACGGAAAATATTCATAACAAAGACTTTAAGATTATAAAAGAAATATATATTTTTTCAGCTTCACAAGTCGAACCGTGCTAGAACTATACAAAACACTTCTTTATGTATCAATACCGATTGTTTTAAATATTAACAATATGTGTTACAATACGTTATTTTATCTTTATAAGATGTTATTTTAACTGAAAATTGCCTATAGGATTACAAAATAAGTACTTGCATAGTTTACTAAGGTCTGTTAAAACTCTTCAGTCCTCTTTCACATTTGCTACATTGCAGATGAGGCTCTTAAGACTTCACCCTTTGTTATTTTTATGTTTTTCTTATAAAACTTTAAAATCTCTTTTGAAGCAATTGTGTTTTAAAATGTTTCGAGGTCCTCGTGGACCCCAATATACTGCTTCAAATAACCATAATCCAACATATCATAGTAACGTTTATTCTTTCGTAAAACTGTTATTGATAAAATAAAAAAAAACAAGTTCAATACAATTTATATCATAAACTAAAAAACAAACAATAATGTTACATAACACACTTGGGACGTTCAATAAAATATAGCATTCATTATATAAAATAAAACCACATAAATTTTGAAATAGAAACCTTTTATCTATTCAAAGTGAAATCACTTTTTGTTTCAAAAACACGTAAAAGTTATGGTTCATTAAGTAATTTACTAGAAAATATTTTAATTTCGTGATATTGGTGTTTTCCGATAATTTTTAAATTATCTATTATAAACGAATTATTTTCCATTACAAAAGTATGAATGAAGAATACTAATAAGAAAAAAAAATGAACAATACAAATTTTAACTTCCAGTTATTAAATATAAAATACGATTTTTTATAATCTTAGCTAAGCAGTGCTCTTTTATTGAGATTGTTTTCCCATCAAATATCTGAAATAAAAAATGTACATCTCGTAACGGCAGCTCGTAAAATAACTCAACGTTATGAATTTCTATTCCTTAATTTAATCGGAAGCACTATTATGCAACAATAATTTGGATCTCGTCGGATGTATAAAAAAGTTGATTCAAACAAATTTCTGAATAATTATTAGAGAAATTAGTATATTTGATAATAATCGTCGAATGAAAAAACGCGCATTGGATCAATTACGTGTTGCAAACGGCGATTTCGAAAACGGTAGTTTCGACAAAAATAATCGAAATATTTGTATGAGTACACGTGAATTGGTTGATATTAATATTTAAATTATAACGTTTACAGTAATGGAATAATTTGAAAAAATGCATAACACCTCATTTATAATTCTTCGTTCGTTTACAAACGTTCTCACAGAAAGGGAATAACGGTAACGAAGCTTATGCCTTCAAGTGGCCCGATTTGATTTGACAAATAGGTCAACGCTCTAGAAATTGTGTCCAGATTCATATCCCAAAGTTTTCATCAATTTCCAGCTTATCTCCTCTCAATTTTAAATACCAGTTTTTTAATAGCGCTTTGTGCTTTTTACTAATAACTTTGTAATATCGCAATGCCAATAACCGTTTCATAACACAAACACTAATCCTAAAATTTGTGTCCCAAATTTGCTTTAATCCTGTTAACTTTGATAAATGAATCTGTAAATCACTTCTCGGTTTAATGGTCAATGTAATTATATGCATTTAACTTTTTCCGTTGCGTCAAATTACGTTTCTATTTTAAAAAGGAACTTCCCGTGATACCGAAGAGCCGTCTGCAGTTGTTCCCATTCAGTTCCGAAAATAAGTTATCAGATCTCCGATCATTTTTGTTGACTACTGTTATCTTCGACTAACTGGTTTTAAGTACTTGGGTCAACGCAAGAATAAAAGACCACAAATACGCCACTTGGATTTGTTCCCTCTAACCCATATATTAGTAAGTTCGGAATACATAATCATCGAAACCATTTCTCTCGCATCCAAATGTACAACTTTTCCGTCGGCGGTTTACACGTATTAAGTCTTTTTTACTTGAAATATGTATTAGATCGCATTTGAATACACGATATCGCATCTCGTTCGATTTGCTTTGGTTCTGTATTTAAAGCAACGAAACAAACGAATACCACCACGGGAGCGCGCGACTGCGCCACCCGCCAAAGACAATTTCGATTTCTCTTTACAGTGCCCGAAGTCCACGTTATTTCACCAATTTGTTCAGCTTTGACAAAATATTGTCTGTTTACCTAAAAACTTTCCATTTTCTCGAATCAGTAATAAACGCCGCGACAAAAAAGCAGTATCCAGACGAAAATACTTTCGTCGTGGATGCCATCTGAACACTTTTTTCGACCGTCAATACCAACTGAGGAAATATTTGCATTAGACAAATAACACGACACCGACATTCCCCATCGAGTGCGGGCTTTCCTCGCGACTGGACGCCGAATATTCGAAAACATATTATTCCGTCAGACTGTGTATAATGAATGCAAAAAATTGGCCGAACCGAAACGATCGCTCAATCTGGCTACTTTTATAAGCACACGATTTGGCATCGAAGCGCCATCGGTGACGACGCGTTTTGTAACGGCGTCGTGTTTCAAGCAACCGGACACTTTTCGGGCGTACTGCATTATGGTCTTTGAACCATATATCATCGTTAGCCCAAATGTCTACGCCAAAATCAACAACAAACCAATGGCACATCGCCTTTCGACTCGACGTCCGAAGTCACCATATGTTCCTCCAGATTGCACACAAGCGGGCACAGGTGGCGACGTGTCGCGCGCCTCCAGATATTAACATTTGCCGCCGAACTCGTATGTAATTACAAACTCGTAAGTCTAAACGATTTCGGTGTACACGCATTCCGCGGTTAATCGGATGCACGTTTCTTGCCGGCTTTTTGCCCGCGTCTCGTGCCTTCGACTTAATCCGCTCGGCTTCGAGAGTTCGCGAACGTGTTAATTAAGTGCCGCGCCGCAAGTCGTAAGACGGATGACAAATTTGCGCGAAAAGACGGCAAGCGAGCGTGCGTGTACCGCGCGGCTCAGGGTGTGCGCCGAAATTAACTTTTTTATCGTCGGAGCCGCGGAATTTGACGGCGAAATAAGTTGGGATCGTCAAAAAACGATCCTACAACTTACGTCTAACGAGCCAAAAAGTCGGCGCTGCGAAAAAACCCAGCTCGTCTAACGATCCGCGCAATATTTAACCAAGGGGAATGCATTTCGTTCGACCACTCGAGTACTCAGAAATTTATTGTTACGATGCGAAATTACGCCGGTTTTTGTAAAAAAGTATATGGCAATATATGGAGGTTTAAATTGCCCGTTTTTTCTTCACTTAATAACGTTGAGAATTAAGTGCTTTGTTGTGTATATAAGTATATATATATATATATTAATATTTACTTTTTCTACATACATTCCGTGATTATTTATCTGAAATTTGTTTATATCCTCTGATCAATGCGTATGCAATTTTTATTCGATTATATAAAATTGTCGTAGGATTAAATTGAAAGTAGCAATAGATATAACCCCTGTTAACACTTACGAAATTAAATCATAATTGATTAGATTATAAATTGTAAATATGTTATAATTGACAATATATATATATATATATGTATAAGAAATCGATTGCATAGAACTAAGGTATTCACGAATAATTTATTATTTTTTAGTATATAATTACGTTTACCTTTACTAAGAACTCGGAAAATATCTTTTATGGATTATTTATGGAACACTTATATCTATAGTAACATAATAAGCAACTAACTAACAAAACTGGCGAATTGATTGCGGCGTCTTTATAATCATAGTCAAAAGTTTTGTTAAAAAACCAAATACATATATATTTGCGGCACGCTAAATTTTGTATCCCTAAATATGTAAGTCATGAAAAATCAATGATACAACAATAACATGAGTGAAAATCATGTAGGTGGTGCAGCTGTACGTAGTTTGGAATAATTAAATTTTTGTTCTAATATTAAAAATGTCTAATTTTGTCTGATTATATAAAAAATATATTTTTACCAATTACAATATCATTTTATATAAGTATATTACATAAAAATATAGTAAACGTGTAATCTAAAAGTAAGGTAAATATTATTAAATATTATTAAAAATATTATTACAAAATTTAATCTCAACAATCTACTCAACGTTAAATCTACTAATCCAAACTTTTAACATTAAAATACGAGAAGACACGCAAAAATCTAATGACGAGTAATAGATATTTTGTAAAAAACTAAATAAAACATATTAAATGTTGTATTGTATTATAAGGAAAACATTTTTACAGATGTTATTCATTAGATAATTTAAATTTTAAAACATTTTTATTCAATATTTTTAAATAATAATTTTATATAATTCTTTAATGTGTTTCAACTACATGTTTTTATGGTGGTTATGTTATAAACACACCAGAAGTAAATACCTCTATTATTAAAAAAAATATATATAGACATTCTATTTCAAATATAAAAGCAATGGCCAATTTTATTGAATATATTCTTTTTTTTTTATTTAACTTAGATTTTGAATAAAAAAATAACTTTAAATAACGTAATATTGTGTGACAGCACCGCTTAACTAAAAAAACCACACTTCTGTATACGTTTCGTTAATTTCTCTCTTTTTCAATGAATGAATATATATATCTATATTTTATATATATTATTTTTAATAAAACTTACAATTGATGTATAGTTAGCCTACTACCAAGTAATAAGCTTACCAATATTCAATTATAAAAATTTGCGCATACATTAAATATGATTGTTAATAATAATAATATAAATACATTATATATTTTTTAATTTTTATGATACTTTCTTTTAATTTGTTAATTTCTCCACGAGAAATATTATGAAATCATATTATGTTTTATATAAAATGATAGTCAAAACTTGAATTCGTGACCGATATATAATATTATGTTCAAAGAATAATTGACGTATAAATATATAGTTTTCTTAGTTCCTTTATTGATATATACGAAAAATATAATATATCAAAATACGATCCTATATATTATCAAAAATGACAATTTCACTTATGTAAATAATGGATCCCTTAAACGAAACATTTGCTTGTTCGTGTCTCAAATATAATTTAAAACTGGATTTTCTATCTTCGAATATCAAGACCAAAGAACCGTCTAGTTGGAATAAAGATATACGAAAGACATATGAAAACGACAGAACCATTATATAATATTATTAAGAAAAACTTTTTATTTCTGAAATAAAAATGCTTTAGATCTTGAACCAATATTTTTCAACTATTTTGAAAAAAATCATTATTTCCTGTAGTTATTTTCGTACAACTTTTATGTACAATGTCAATCTATACATATATGTATATATATATAAATAGCACAAACTACCACAAACATACAACACACCTTTTCATTTATTTACACATATGTCACTCACAAGCTCCATTTATACTGCATATATGTACACATAAATGCGATGCACATATGCTCTACATATGCTGCATACATATACCCGACTATATACCACACAGTTAATCTTCATTCTGCGAAACCCCTTTCTAAACAACCCCGCATCATACGTGATTATCTTTAATTGAATTACAAAACAACGATAGTCATAAAGAAAACACTTCTACGACAAAAAAGCGACCACTTTGATCTCAAGTGAAAGTCCGCAATTTCCAAAGTAAAACGAAGGACGTCGCGCAGTCCTTGTTAAACATTTCCGAAAGTTTTCAAGCATTTGCCAGTTTTTCCCTTTTTAACGGATATTGTGTAAAATACAAAGCTTATAAACGAGACGCTGTAAAACTCAATTACCTCATTTACGACCGTATAAACGGTTTCGAAAAACAAAAAGAAAACCGACGTGGCACGCGAGTCGACGAAAGTATGACAGGACGCAATTTCGGTATCGTCGCGCTTTTTACGACGACGATAAAGCACGCTTCTTTACGCCGCTCGCTTGTTCTCGTAATTAAAGACGCGGTCTAATCAAAACGGTCCGAAAACGGCACGTCTCCACACACGTGTTATGCCTCGCATATTGATCACCACTGACCGACGCAACGTTTTCGAAGTAATTTCGAATTAAACAATCTCACGGGTTTACTCAATTGTCGAATTTTTTTGGTTTTTTTTACATTTTTCCCCGTTTTTTTATTCCGCCATGATGAATCTCCTTTGGACCTCGCGCGAATCTGTTTTTATTTAATTGCGATTCATTTAAAAAGGCCTCGCACACGAGCACGCAACTAGCCATGCATGTCCCTACATCATCTATCATACACTTGATGCGTTGCCGTCTCGTGATTTATACCAACTAAATTGTTTTATCTGACGGGTGTTTCGCGAATAGATCCAGTGCTATTCTGCTGCGAGCCGGTCCCCCTTGACCCCCCGCTTCCGTGCCCTTGCGAAAAAGCCTGAACACACAAGCGAATTGCAAAAATGAGAACAAGATTTATTAATGCAGGTCAGGAAAAATACGACACACACGAGCACAATGCCGTCAAACTGAATTATTCATCTTTTATGGAACCGGCGAACGCATATTGTAGTATTTATTCGTTAATTAATTATTTGTAACCGAATTTTTATCACGGCTTCAATCGAATCACCGAAATGGCTTTTATTTTATTAGTTGCGGTCGGAGGCTATTTAAACGAAGCTTCATATAATCCGTTTGAATATGTAAAGTTACTAATTACACGACTAAATGAAAATATACCGTCGAAAAATGTAACAAAAAAAAAGTGTTCGCTTTATGAAAGTATTTTATTTTTAAATAGAGTAATGAGGTTGAATTTCGGTTTTGATTATTCAATGTTCAAATAATGGAAAAGTAATTTTAAATACGTATGCTCAACTAGGTATATTCGTGTATGCATATATATATACGTACGATAAAATATTGTCGGAGACAATTTTGGCGGACAAACATAGATTTTGGCTTAGAATAAGATAATATGTGGAATTTGAGTTTAACGTTGAAACGGAAAATTCTGATAGGAAAATTGAAATTTACTATTAGTTATAATTCATTTTCATTAGTTACAATAAATATTAAATTGAAAATTTCACGCACATATTAGTTCGTTTTAGAAAGTTTGTATAATATACAACGGGTGCATGAATAAGAATAATAAAGATCAGAGGTACAAAAACCAAGACACGTTGTTTCAAATTTGAGACAAGAATTCTGTTTAATTAATTAAACCCTTTCCAGACTGGTTTTGCCAGACTGTTTTGGCAGGGCTCATTTTTTCCACGCGAGTGAGTAGTTAGAGAAACAGAAACTCGTAACCGCTTTCCATTCAGACCACTTCTAGCCTGTTTTCAGATTTAATTCCAAGCGCATGCCCGATTGCAGCCAGACTCTAGCCAGACCGATACGTCTAGCCAGATCATTTCCATAAATTAATCGGAATAATTTCTCTCCACTCGGATGTTTTAATTATCATTTAAATGATGATTAGATGCCCATTTTTAGATTACTCTTATCACAACTGTAATGAATTAAATTGGACTTTAGATTAAAGCGATATCGTCGGATCGAACTGACGGAAACATCATAAAGTGTATGAAAAATAAATAGGTGAAAAAGATAAAAGTTCGTGGCGCAAAAATTGATCGCACCGTGTTCTCGCGTCAAATATAATTAGATCTAGATTCATATAATAATGGTAGCCGGAGAATGGAGAGATCTTTGTGTACGAGTGTCGGCGGGGCTGAGTGTACAATATTTGTTTATTTTTCATTGAAATTAATTAAAACAATGAAAGCCGTCCAAATAATTAGGTTAACATCATCGGCGCAACTAATTATTTCAGCCGAAAAATGATGTTCATGATACTCGGTTCCAGGCACCAACCAGCATCGCCTAGTGCAAACTGCATTAAACTATTCACCTAGTTCTATTATCCAAACATCTGTTTAACCACGCGTATCTTCTGTTATTCAATTTACTTTGACTATAATTTAGAACAAACCTTTTCTAAATCAAACAAAGCGCCATTATTTAAACGATTAAAATAATTTCCCCAGAGGTCGCGAGTCCGCCGCGCTCCGGCAAAATGCATTTTTTATTGCCGAATTCCATTCGCGGTCTCACCGCTCCTTCGGCTGGAATAAAAGAAAATTAACACCCAACCATAGGGATGTTACATAAACCATCGGCAAATCCATAAAACGGCGGGCTTCATTTATTTCAGCCAACCCTGAACTTCACTCCTAAACTGTATTCGCAACTCAACCAAGTTCAGCCAACTATCAAACGTAATTTAATGGATAAAGTTAATTTTGAATTCAAATTCGCAGTTGCACGCCGGCCAAAGTACCAACAGTCAGGAACCATCCCTTCAACGACACGGCAAAAGCAGTGGCTTAAATCGTGCACAGCCGAACGAGACGAAAAAAAGGGTAACACATTCTGGAAGCGTATGTATGAAAGACGATTGCGTTATCGTGTGAATTATATAAAGGTTTTGCGAACCGTTATCCAGATATGCTAATTGTTAGTATAACTGTAACTGCACGTAAGTTCGGCCGCCGTCTTGCCAGATACAAAATGTTCTCGCATATCGTGCGGTGCAAAACTGTAATCTCAACTGTGACCCGCTCTCTTGCGGGCAACTATCCTCGTCTTCCCCACGCGACTAATCTGCCCGACGCGACTATTATCTTTCTTTTTCTCTCGGGCGCAATCTCGTTGCATTCTCAACTACCCATATGCGCGCGGCACTCTCTTTCCTTTTCGCTTCACTTGTTTCGGATCTTTGCTTGAGAAATATGAACAGTGATTTCACCGAGACCGCGGAGCCCAATAACGGCCGCGCACGAGCAGTGTGCCCAATAACGTATGCAAAAGGACGCGCAAAGCAACAACTTTTTTTCGAATTTCGCCGCCGAACCACCAAGCCCGTTTTCGCATTAATATTGCAGACGGCCGTTTCGCGTGATTTTTGCGCGCGCCGGCGAAAATTGTCGCCGCCAAATATAGGACGCCATTTCATCCGATTTCCCGGCTCAAATACTGGACTTTGTTTGTCGGTGCCCGCGTTACAAATACCGGGTGCATCGATTCGGTGCAGTTTGGCGGCACGAAATGTTTCGCCGCCAAATAAATGACGTATCTCGCGAAAAAATAATGACATTTTATCACGTAGCAAGATGGTTAGTTATTTGAGATTGTTTGTACTTGAACTTGCGTGATTGGTTCACGATCAAAGGATGAAATAATGAAATTCTATAGCTTTCATTGCGCATAACCAATCGGAGCGAACGTTACGTTCGCTTTAAATTAGACTTTTAGTAATTATTAGGCAGTAAAAATTCGATTATTTTGTCGATTTTGTTTTGTCAAAGAGCCTTTTCATCAAGATCAGAATTATCAGTTGCGCATAAAATGCTATGTAATACGCAATTAAGTTAATGTAGCAAATATCAAAAACAGCTGATATTAATTTAAGTTACACATAATATATATTTCCGAGAAAATTTGCAATGCCAATGCAGTTTCTGTTTGCAATACGACGACATAAAAATATGACCTGCAGAGTCATGCTTTATTTTGACGTATTTTGATGTCGAAAAGCGTATGCTCGTGAATTTATAAAAGACAAAAATGTTACTCGTAATCAATGTAGAATTTAGTGGAGCAAGTATGTAGATAGTTCAGATTATATAATATCATAATGGTACTAATAAAAATTAACGGGAACTGGTTTTTTATTCAGCACAGTTGAATTTGATTCGCAATTACGGTATATTTCAGAATTGTATATTAAATTAACGTACGTTAAATTTGATTTATTAGCGAGACTGCGTTTCATTAGAAAAACCCGTTCTCACAGCCAGTTATCTGGACATTGTCAACCTTCCTTTATGTTTATTTCAATTGACATAGTGTTTTACATATCAATATTACAGTCAGCTTATTATAGATAACTACATTCCTCAACGGATATAATCACACGTAATACATGTTCGCGTAAGGCAGTTTAAAAAGAAAAAAAAATGCAATCTCTTAAACTGATAGATTAATGATTACAGAATTTTCCGCTTGGCGTGTCAATACGAAGAATATATATATGAAATTGAAATTTGTCGTATATAAGTTTTAATAGTGTTTTCTTTTTGTACAGAACCAGTTCTTGATTTGTGTTAATATAGTTTACTTCAGATATAATATCGGAACTAAATTCTTATAATTAAGAACGATTGATATAGTTTTTTTGCGTTTACTCGTTGATGTCAAAGACATATTTCAATTGAAGGTAGTGATAAAAACTTAGTAAAAAGTATCGAATATAAAACGTTTGCAGAAACATAATTACGGGGAAGCATATAGCATAGAACAGTCATCTATTGTAGTTATAGTAAATTTTGTGTAAATAAAATGATAGTTTTAGTTTAAATAAGGCTACTTTCTATAGTCGTTGATTTTGTCAAAAATAGCCAAAAAATTACTTTTTCAAATAAACTCAAAATGATTCTGTAGTTCAATTCGCATACTTTTCAAGCCATAAAATGGTGGTTTAAGTATAAATAACGCTATTTCCAGTGAAAAATCGGGATTTCTGTCAATTTTACCGAAAATGGCCAAACTTCAAAGTGGCATAATTTTCTTGAAAACAAACAAAAATACGTTTTATAAGCAATTTAATGTCTCAAATTGTCATATCTGTTGATACAAAGTTGTTTGAGACAATTTTGTCAACTTTGATTTTTCGACGAAAATTCAATTTTTCTGAAGGGGTATAGTCGTGGATTTTGTCAAAAATGGCCAAAAAATGACTTTTTTCAAATAAACTCAAAATGATTCTGTAGTGCAATTCCCATACTTTGCAAGTTATAAAATGGTGGTTTTAGTTTAAATAAGGCCATTTATTGCGAAAATTCGTGATTTTTGTAGATTTTACCGAAAATGGCCAAACTTCAAAGTGACATAATTTTCTTGAAAACAAACAAAAACACGTTTTATAAGCAATTTAATGTCTCAAATTGTCATATCTGTTGATACAAAGATGTTTGGGAC
>JABFQC010000122.1:0-36744 GCA_022817085.1 Psilanteris sp. ZL-2020
GAAGAATGGTTTAATTTCACAGATTCCGGAGAAATACAAGAGAAGGGTTGTATTCAAACAAAAAACTGAAACGTTTAAAAAACTTAAACAATACCACGCGTTTGTTTATTTGTACACGCGTATCACTTTTTCGGCAAAAAAGAAGAACGTGGTAGTTGGAATAATTAAGGATAATTATATTGATAACATTTTTCCATTTTGTGCGTAAATTGTTTATTGCAACGTTTAATTATCGATTTTGGGAAAATATTAAACCGAAGCAATATCAAAATTAATAGTCTGTGAAGTGAAATAAATAATAATGCATGTTTACTTAATTGTATATTTAATTGGTGCACGCGTGACGATTTTTTAAATAAAATTATCAGTTGAAAATAATTTTGTTACGATTATTCATTTTTTGTTATTGTTTGCAAACAATTATATTGGTAAAATCATATAATAAATAGCACATATATACGATCGCATAAATAACGATGAAATTTACATTCATGTATTCCCTTCACATGTTATTTTGGATCTCTTTATATCATTTTTTGGAACTCTTTTTTTCACGAATATCATAATTTGTTCTATTCACGTTGTAATCCATTCAGTGCAATTTTTCGCGATATACCTTGTACGCCCTAATTGGCCACCTTTATTACTAAACGACGTATTTTACAAAAAAAGATAATTACTTCATTTATACCACAAAATAATCCCTTTTTTTTTTGCATAACACTCGCCTAAGTATCTCGTAATGGCACGAGCGAAATTAGTATACAGTATAGCAATTTGTAATATAACTCTTTCAGCGTGCATTCTGGGCAAAAAATGCCGTCAACGTGCGGCACGGAAATCCTCAACGGGTTAAATTTTGCATTACACTCGAGCGCCCAGAGACGCCCGAGCTCGCAGATTACGTTGGCAAGACACATTCGTCGCGCGACGGCTAACGATTTTTAAATGTCCCATTAGGTCTCGAACTCGTTGCGAGTCGTCGGCGCCCGAACGACGCGATCGTCAAACGCCCGAAACAAAACGCCAATTCGGCCAACTGGATGACGAGCGAGCTTGTAAATCTCATCGCGGACGCGGCGCTGAATAACTCGAAAGCTTTTAAATCGCCGGTACATCGGCTTGGATCGCATTTGGGTGGCGATATTTGAAAAACGCATTGCGATTTGTAATCGCAACGGCGGCATTGTAAACCGCCGTGACGCGCGGACCAACTGCGCGACGCGCTTCGGTGATTTTTGACGCGACGTCCGACGCGTGAAAAATGCGTCGCCATACATTCCGGGAAATTACACATCATTTGATGCCGTTTTTTCAATTATCGACGCGCGGATAACGCGCCGAGGAAACACACACCGGGTCCGATTGGATCTGAAAATGGGTTCGGCGGGTCGGTTGCGCTTAATGTTTTTCAGTTGCCGTTGCCGTAGATGCAGGCCGATAAAGCGAGCATGAATTGCTATGATAGGAGTAATAAATTGAATATGACCGAGTTGCGATAACATCGCCGGAACACGAATTAACACGTAGCGCTGCGTTTCGTGGAACGCGAAGGCTGTTTCGAATATTCGAAAGCGAAAAAAACGTTTCGCCGAGGGTCGGCGTTATCGAGCATTTTTTCTGAACGGACCAAGCGCCGACCGATTTATCGAAACCGAACGGACCGTACCGGGCCACTTTGGGATCGAGAGAGGAAGGGGGGAGAATTAGTATTTGAGTGTCTTTGCCGGGACGTCGGCTTAGGACGCTCGACGGAATCGAGTGCGATGTAAACAAACACCGTTTGTTTGCCGAACGCCGCGGGTGGCGCAGTCGATCCGCCTTACGGAAGACAAATGGCCGTCCGCTCTCCTTTGCTTCCCAAAAGCGTGCGTCTCGACCGGTGCCTTTGTCCGTCGTTGGATATATTTAGCTCCCTCGGTCAGTAACGCAGCATTTTCTACCGAACGGACTGCGCAACGTCATCGGGATCGATCGAATCGGCGGCTTTTATTGCCGCGGCTGATCAAAATTTGCGCCGCGTCGCGCGTACCGGACCGCGCCGGGATCGAAGGAAAGCAGAAGCCGGGGAGCCCGCTGCTAATTATATCGTCAATAATGGCGAAATATTTCATCTCGGGCTCACCGGGCAATCCAATTTCGCGCGGTTATTTGCCCGGTTAATTTAATTATTGGCGCTTTGCGACGCGGCTGTCGCCACTTGGTTATATCGGGCGCGACTATGACAAAGACATTTTAATATCGCCGAGACTTTTTCCGAATGAAAATGTCGCGATTGATTTTCCACGCGCCGGGGAAAATGATCGGCGTGGCAGCTGCGCGCGTGACGCAGCGACGATCGCAACGAACACGTTCGACAGCTGCCAAATCAGTGTCGTCAGCCCGCGCGCGCCCGGCGTCTTTTTGTCCGAACAACTGCGGGTCATTTGGCGACGAAGGTGCGCATCACGTGCGTCCCGCACTTACCAACACTCGCGTGTTTTACATGTGCCAATTTTGTTAACAATGATTGATGCCCTCCGAGGGATCTTATTGTCTTCGTACGACAAACTCTCTCCGAGTTTCGGCGACGTTTTTCGTGCTTTTTTCCATATGCCTTTCCACGTGTGAAATTCACGCGGTGAAAAGGCCGTTCTCACGACGACCGAGACAGCCGACGGAACAAGTCGAATAATTGTAACTGCGTTATTTACGACGAAATTTTGACTCGGTTCGAAGAATGATCGACATAATAATATAAACAGAGTTTGTTTTGAAAGTGGAAATGTAATCAAATAACAAAAACGTAAATAATATCACGTTTGTTTGTTTTCTTGTTTTCTTTGAAATAAAATAACTACGGCGATTAATGATAATAATTGTTTATAAATTAATCAATTATAATGTTCTTACTCTATTTCACTTAAATTTATTTATTGGCTAATACATTCAATAATCGATGTGGAGAAGAATCGATTAAGCCAAAGAAACATTTTAAAATTCATAGATTGTAAATTTTATATCATAATAATAATGAATTTATACCGTGAAAAGTATTTCCCGGTCTGTTTTTTAATAAAATGAAATTTATTTAGTATAAAGACGTCTCGTTTGGGTTGGTGTAGTGTAATCAGTGAAATGGTAAAATAATATCAATTGAATACAATTTTATGTGAATAACTACGTTTAAATACTTTTATTTTAACAATAAATGAAATATTTGTATTAAGTCTGTGTTATTGATTCAAGTTTTGCCGCTGGCAAGAACAGTTTTATAAATTTAACTGCAATGAATATATTTAAAAAATTGTTATTTTTTCACAAAAAAAATTGTAAACGTATATTAACAAATTTATTACTGCAATAATGCAAATTTATGGCGGAATTATTTACATATATTGCATTTTGCATTTATCGCTCTATTTTTTTGTTATTATTTTGGATAAATAAATTACAAAATCAACTCTGTATATTATTAAAATAAAAAAGATATTTACCCGAAAGAGTATATTTTGTTAAAATTGCATGAACTTTATGGTCGAGTTGAACATTATTGATCCGTGTGTGTTAATTAATAGATAATTTAATATATATAAATAAATCTATATACTATTATTCGCAACAACGTATAAGATAATAGAATATTATATTTTGTATTTAAATTGTGTTACTTCAGTTGTATAACATAATATTTTATAATATAAAACAAGTCGACTATACAACGCGCTTCGAAACATAATTTTAATTTTCAAAAGCAACAACACTCACTGCAAATTCGCACACTCGAATGCCGGCTAACAAATGAGAATTATTTTTCAAATCCAATTTTTCAATAAAGTAAAATACATTTCTTTCAAATACCAGACATTTTTGAAATTATGTTGTTTGAAAATGTTTAATGTTAACATTTACAATTCCTCACTGAAATTCGAATAATTCAATTAAAATCCGCATTAATGAAATTCGCGTTCATTAAACTGTATTCGTCATATTATATTATAACATTCTCCGAGTATTGAAATATTTTTTCGAAGAAATGTGAAGTAATAAAATTGTATTTATCGCCGGCATTCACCTGACAATTGTATCAAATTAAATTCTTTGATTCGCAACATAGTCAAACTAAATCGAACAATAACTGGATCTGCTCAACATTCAATCATTTTTAACACCAAAACATGTCTATGTTCATTTTACTACTATTAATAAATAAAAAATATTTTGAACTCGCGTCATGTTACTAACGATCGTTGATGAAAAAAAAGGGGAAAAAAATACGGACATCTTAATAGTCATCCGCTGGAGCACAGATTTCCATGGTTTATTTTATATCCTGTGGAAACATATAAATATCCGGAATCAACTGCGAACATGCTGGATGAGACTTCGCGGCTACTACCATCGATACGATATCTCTCAAAACGATCCGTTATGAAGGAAAATCCGCAAAAGTGCTCTCGGGTTGCCTTGTTCAAAGACTTTTTCTTTCTTTCAATTGATAAAAGCTTTTAGATTCACGACGGGGAGGCGGAATAAATTGATTTACGAATATGAAGTTGTTTAATTGTTGTTTTGCTTGTTAATGTTTTACAACCCAAAATCGTCATGCTGACGTGGCATTTAATACGTTACAATCGTTTGTCTTCAGTGATTTGCTTGAAGATAAAATTTACCAGGAGCGAAATATCGTCAACTTTTTGTAACCGCGCGGTGGCAGTTGTTTGAAAAGAAACGAACCGTCGGGGTTAAAGGTCAACGCGACTGCACCGAATGTCAAACAAATCAGTGTATTAAAAAGGCATGCAGTTCGTTCAGTTATTCCATTTATTGTCGGTTGAATTGCGCTGTAAAATATCTCCCATTTCATTTGAGATTAAATATGTTATTACGCGAGGGAAATTCATCGGGAGCATGATTCGCGTGTGAATTTTGACATTTCGGGGTTAGTTTATGGTTAATGTGGCAGTCAAACTTCGTACTATACTTGAAATGTGGCTATTGTTTTCCAGTTCGGAGCTGTTCCTTATTTATGTAAAGCAAATTTATTGCGCGATGGTTTACAGTTCGGAAAATGTTAAATGAAGTTTACTTCTGGTTATATTTAGCTCGGAAATGAGTTGACGGATTGGGATCCGGATTTGGGTGCTTTCACGGCTGAGTTTGATATCCAGAGCGTCATTTCAATTCTTTCGCATTAGGGAAACAACGATTTATGACTCGCAAATATTTGCATTACAATTGCAGCGCGGGATTCGTTAAGGTGCAATTTACGGTTTATTTTGTTGATTAAATTACCGCGCGCAAAAGTGCAAATCTACAATTGTCTGCGTGTAGTTAAAAGTGGTGGATGAAAGTACTTTATTTTTGCGGATGTAAATGAATACCACGTTCTGACCGGGATGCCTTGTTCGCGTAGTATATATTTCGCTGCGTCAACCCAAATTAGTTACCGAATTGTATCAAGTTGTTTCAATTTTAAATACAATTTTTCATTTCAACTTTCAGTCCAGCCTTGTCCTAATTAGTGGCGGCTCAAGATTCATAGCAATTCAATCCCTATGCTTTTCGATCATCCACGAAATCAGCTATCCCATATTAATTGGTCCAAATACGCTATAATTCAGTTCCATCGCAGACCAAAATTTTAATTTCATTTTCATTACACTCTGGCGCAATTAGTGTTAAACCAAAGTATTAACAATAATCCTGAGCAATTGTAATCGATCCCCGATGAATACGCTTTCATCAACCATGATAAAATTAATAAGTTTAATCTACCAAGTTGTAATCTGCTCATATGGTCCTGGTCCATCATTTATTGACCAGGTTTTCATTAGGCAATTTCAGTAAGAACCTTACTTTTGATGACGGCTCTATGAAATCCTGCCGTCTGGATATTAAATAGACCAGCAATAAACTCTTCGAACTCTATACAGCCGGTGCAAGAAGCGACGATTCGTTTTTTTTGGACCATCACTTATTATTCGTACGCTATAAACGGATCCGAGGTATAACAAAACAGATTGGGTTTCGGAGCAAAGTCCCCTGCGACAATTTCGCTCGAATTACGAGCGCAACATTACTCCGTCTCAGACTCGGCATCCGTCGACGGTTTTTTTAATGTCTTCCCTTTTGTCTCGACTCCCTCTTCCGGATTATCGACTCCGTATAATCCATTATTGTATCGATATCCAAAGCAACTTTTGCCTCGAGTTATTTGTTCGGTTGGCTCGAGGGGGTTAGAGGTTTGCTTTTTGGACAGTTTTCGTAAGTTTCGAGAAGGGTAGGTTTTGGGAAGCAGCGTCTTATCTTTCAACTCCTCCGCGAGAGGAATCCAGGTTGATATTCTCTTAAAAGGATTTAAAGTTGTGGGAAAGATAAATATGTTTTCGAGTATTTGTTTTAAGTCAAAAGGATTATTATCTTTATAGTCGGCAAGTTCGTTCTTTGTATAAGACTGATTGAATTACGCGGATGTCCAACGGTTTGAATATCGATGCGTCATTTATATGAAAGCGCATGTTTTATTTACCGCAATCAAATTACTCGCAACTTTTCGTCCAAGCGCGGTCGTATCGAAATAATTATCGTCGGTGTTAGCAAGAAGGCCATCGGTCCGTTCTCTGTAACTTTATCCCGAACTTATAGATAACGTTCAAACTATAGTCATATAATTGAGAACAAAAAAAATATTTGCCTTGCCTGGCTACATAAATATTTGGTCTTCGCTATATCTCTGTGTATCGAAAAAAAGAAAAAAAGAAAAAAGAAAACTGTGAACGTAACTGAAACCAAATTAAATATGGCTGGGTCTATAGTTCGGACTTTTTGTACCCATCAGAAACCTTGGCGCAATTTTAAAACCTTCCTCGATCGAATTTCCAAAAAAAAAAACAATCGCTCTTCCTAAAACCAACAACCAATCCCTCTCAATTAACCTATAATTGTAATTTGAACAAAGCAATGCGTTTTTTTTCCGATCCATTTTTTCCCCCTTTTTCATTCCGCCGAAGAGTTTGTCGAAACGATTCGCACTCAACACTTTATCTTCCTCGAACCTAATGAACTTTATTATAAAATGAATCGGCGAAATTAGTCGCATTGAATCAGCTAATCGGAAAAGTAGATTTTAATCAAGAGAAACACGTAGTACACTAATTGCTGATCGAAATCATCGGCGTCTGCCGTTGTATCGATTATCTGTCGCTTCGCGGCGCCGTTTGCGTTCTCGCTTTCTCGGTCGTCGCGTCTCTTTCTAGCGTGCGCGTGCAAACCAACGTGCAACGGACTCACGGATGTTGCTCGGACGTATGTCTGCGGCCATCCTTGTCTAACGACTCGTTCATAACGAGACGTCCTTGTTTGCCGGCTCATGACAGGCCGGTAAGCATCGTGCATACGAAAATTCGTGCACGACTAATTAGGTGTAATAATAATTAACAAGCAGCGTGATGGGATCGATGGCTTTGTCGCGAGACATAAAAGTGAACCGAAAAAACATTGTAACTGCATTTGACGACGCCAAGCACCAAATGTCACTTGTTTTTAATAATATCATACGTGTTTTACGGAGGTTCATGTGTCACGTTTTTGTGTATAATTTTTCGCATCAAATCATTACTTTGTAAACCTATTTTGCAAAGCTAAACGACTGCGCCACCCGCTGCGTATCACCTGTCAATCCGAGAGCAATCATTTTGCAGCGAAAACGCTGAATATATTTTGGAACAAAGGTGCAACTGCGCCACCCTAAAGTACTATTTTCTTTCGAAATAATATCATTGTTTTTGTAACGAATAATCCACGCTATTTGGAAAATGTGTTAGTATGTTACATTATGATGCAAATAAAAAGAGAAATTTACATAAAAGCGGCGGTGGGAGGTGCGTTAACTGTTAAAATCAATGACCCAGAGAGATGCTCCCATAAAATTTTTAAGAGAATCCTAAAATACAAGTACGTGATTTTATTATACACCGAGGCAAATTTATTATTTTTATCAATATACTTTAGGACACTCTTTTACTATAAATCGCAATCGTAAAAGTGACGCGAACAGTTTAATGTTCAGTTGTGTACATAACACTTTGGAAAGTAATTACACCTTTATTCGCGAGATAATTATGAATGCAATGCCATCCGAAAGCAATTACTTTTTGCCGAACGAAACAATCGCAGTTGGTTCGAATTCGGTTCAAATTTCGAATTCAGCGGATCCTTTCATCTCGTTTCGATTTTTGTTCTCAAAAAGTACACTTCTTTCGCGAACGAAATTTTGGAATCAAAAAATGACCCCTTCCAGCTTCCCGAACCTCGTCGGCTGAAATTCCCGGATGCGGCTTAACCAATTGATTGGATTTTCGTGTTTGAGATAATTTGGCTCATTTTCGTTTTCATTTCAGCAAACAACACAGCCGCGCTAAACTATTTGTAATTCCAAATGACAATTTGAAACAATAACCGCATTAGAATACGCCGACGGTATTTACGCAATTGCACGAAACCAAAGCGGAAATGATATAATCGAGGACGCGACCCTTCGGGACCGAAAAGATGAGCAACGCGCGGGTCACAGAGGTGGCGGCAAAAACGCGTCGTTCGTGTGCATCTCACGGGACGCCGTGTTCCGCGATTGGTTTGTATTCAGCGCGCGATTCGTACGCAACCACGCGACCTGAATTCACGCCAAATAACATTTTGCCTTCGGTTGCATATCCGCTAACTATCCCGCGGCTTCGAAACTTAAACATATTCTTTTTATGTGACCTTCGATTGT
Source organism: Psilanteris sp. ZL-2020 (assembly GCA_022817085.1). Lineage (NCBI taxonomy): Eukaryota > Metazoa > Arthropoda > Insecta > Hymenoptera > Scelionidae > Psilanteris > Psilanteris sp. ZL-2020. The sequence goes on from JABFQC010000122.1 coordinate 8,756, forward strand.
GTGCGCTCCCGTATATATACGCTTTTGCACGCCGCTACGATCGTAAATTCCTTTTTAGTCGACTGACAAAATGGAAATCGCCGCGGGCAAATGTGTACCAAGTTTTTTGGTCTTATCGATGCTTTTGGGATTCGAATTTTACGGTGATTTTGAGATGAAACTCGTCGTCATTTTCTAGCCACTTTGTACGGAGAATGATTTGCGATTAAAATTTCTATTGTCGTTAATTTATTTTTCACAAGATTATATTCAAGGTATACAAACAGTAAAAATGCTGTTACCATTGTAAATCATTTGTAGTTTACATTCTATAAAATTAAAACAAAAAATAATAATAAGTGAATAATCGAAGTTATTGCGGTACAAATTATTATATCGCATAATAATAATAATGTTTATTAGAAATGTTCCATAACTTGAATATGTATTGTATAAAAGAATTAACTACACAGTCAGTATTGATATACCTTTTTTATTTTCAGTACTTAAGATCTTATTATATGTACAACGTTGTTGCAATTTTTTCAATACAATTCCCGTTCTTTAGAAAGCGTCATTTGTCGGGTGGCGCAGTCAACGCGTACATGTGCACAATTTGTATCTATATATATAAACCGCAAAAACATATTCTTCATTCAATTCAAATTCCGTATCAAGTATCATCCGCAGCATCATCGACTGCTAAAAATGATAATCATCGATATTACAGTTTTATCATTCGTAACGTAGATTTTCCGTGCGATCGATCGGCGGCTCCCGAAGGACGGCACAACAGGGATAAAAAGCCCGGCGACTGGCACCGCGCCAAGACTTTCCGAGCGACGGCCGCGAGTGCGTTAAGCCATTATGCAACTCGTTTCACTTTTCGTGCGAGCATATAAGTTTCTCCTTCTCCGCTCCTCGTTCGCTCTTGTTTCCTCTTCGTCACGGTTTATTCTCGTTACACTCGGATCTATGCTTTTCTTTTCCAACTACGCGTTTTTCCCCGCGGTGTTTTGTGCAAAATCTGGAAGACTCGCGGCCCGTGTTTTATTGTTACGGGAAACGTCGTGCTTCGGACGAATTATGAACGGGGCTGCGCATTTCGGGACTTCTTCGTGAAAAATTGAATCCTCACGTGGGATGGGCAACATGTGTTTACGGGATTTTTATTGCGAATGTTTTTTTCTTGCTCGTTTTCTCACTCGAATTTTTAATTTCGCGAGTCGCGCGATCTCGGCAAAACGACGCGGTTGCGCGTGCGCGAATAACTTGATCGAAAACCGAGCAGTCGGTTGGTATTTATACAAAGAGTAAACTTGTCAGACATTAATTTATAGGTTAGGAATCGAAGGTTCAGGCGTTTTGCGTGTTTCCGAGATTATAAATTACTGAGCTACGGTTTAACGACTCCATAAATTCTATTGATTCTGTCAATTTTTCGTTATGCTCGCGCGGTACATCATTTTGCCAGTAAAAAATGCAACGGTTTCGGTTTTGATGTCGCTTTATAGATAAAGCGAAAGATAAAGAAAGAATAAAATTATATAATAATTGTCAAAGAAACCCGCTATCGCCATGTGGCAATTAAACATTTTCCGTGTTTTTTGAAGTTGTCGACTAAATATTTTAAATCATGTTTTCAGTATATATATATAAATATAAGTATAGTTGGTATATGATAATTTAGTTATACAAAGACTTTATTTTTAGACCTTACTTGATTTACCACGATTATGACTGAGTTTACAATTTATACATCCTTATTACCGACCGGTATACATTACGCGAGTGATATTTATTGATTGTCAAATGTAATTTATATCGGAAAATGACTGTGCTACACGTCTCGGATGATTCTCCGCGTGAATGAATGCTCGCAGTGTTCGGGATCAATCGAAAAATGAATTATCGCCATTGCTTGACACAAACGAATTATGACCTGCGAATATTTCACGCGACGCTTTTGTCGAGCGATTTGCTTTTACGGGAACGTTACAGTATTTACAAATTAGTCGTTTTTGTCGGCTCGAAAAGGAAAAGGAAAAATGGAAATTGGAATGCAAGAAGCAGAACGAAGGAGAATGGTCGCTCATGATAATTCGACTTGGCGATTTTGCCCGCGCTTAATTCAATCAAGCAGCGCGCTGCGACGAAAAATATGTTTTGCTTAGAAAATAACAAGAAAAGCGTTCGCGATAAGTCGTCGGCGGAAAATGCCCGAGAAATGTGCGAGCGCCGGCCGAGCGAAGAAATCGAGCGCGGTGAAAGTCGGGGAACGAAAACGCGCGCTTATCCTCGCTCGCAGAAGGAGCCTCGAACGCGAAAAATGCGAAGGACGCGCCACTTCGCATTTTACTGCCGAGTCGTTTTTATTAATACAGAGCGCGCTTTACGAGCGCGTTCAGAGAAATGATCCGTCGCGCGACGCGATTTAGTTATCTAACTCAAGGTCAAATGCATTTGCAGCCGTTCACGACGCGAGATTCGTTTTTTTTAATTTCATTTATTTGTTCTGCTCGTTGTGGCAATCAATCACACGATCTTTAATAGGATCCAGTGATTGATCGATGTCTAACTGCACTGATTCGAGAGCATTTGCTGCGCGCAATTATTATTGCCAATAATGCGTCATTTTAAGTTATGCCACGAAGGTGATTTCATGTTCTTTCGTATGCTTCACTTCTTTTCTCTTGTTATTATATAAGGTGAAAGGTTAGATGTAGTCTGACGTCCTGACCAAAGGATGAGTTGAAGGTCAAGACGGGTTTGTTTTGGTTGTATGACCTTAAATAAACTTATGTGTATACATTGAACGGTCATGAACATTTACTTATATGTTTGTTATTGTTTATGTGAACATGTTAGTCCTTCGAATATACGAAGCAGTTATGTAAAACAGTATTAAGTGTAACCTTTTAGTGAGAGGAACTTACGAACCATGCGTGAGACACGTTTGTTGGGAATTATCAAACAAGCGTAGCTTTAATAATTGATTGCGAAACGCGTACAACATTTGTCCACGAAACCGCGCACACTCAATATATCTCGACGTGAAATACTCGTCTGACGAATTCCTCAACTTTCTAATTTTGCAATATATTTGTAGAATAGTTAACACCCGAGTCCAAATTTAAACTTGTCGATTTGGGCTGAACTAACGCAATCTAAGATTCATCGTGATTTACTAGCGCGTCGATTCAACTGAAATAAATAACTTGTAAACTTATATAATTTGAATAAATAAAGTTTCGTTTATGTAAAAATGCAATTAAACGGGCGTCCAATCAAACTACCGCAATTAATTTTCCGCGCGACGTGCTCCTCATAATTAAATATTTAGACACAACGAACAATTTGGACGTCAAAAATGAATTGAATTTTTTGTCGCAGTTTGAAGTTTAATCTGTACGTGAAAAAAGTTTCCGGGCGTTGTTGTTGGAACAACTATTCGTAAACTTGCCGCAAACTCATGGTTGCGCTTGGCTCGAAGTTTCGCGCCGTAAATTAGGTGACAAATTTCTAAGTAGCTGGAATAATCTTTTCAATAAATAATTGCTCGACGCGAACGCGTTATATCGCCTTTCTGCAGTTAAAAATGATTGGCACAATCGGCACAGCGAATCTCAACAGGTTCTTATTTCTGCTCTTATTTCCGAGCAGTCAACGACTAAAGATAACGCACAAATATAACAATCCGCCGTTGCGTTCGTGAGATCCGTTCGATGCCCATCGAGTCCACAATGCACTTATATGGAATTCCGTGACATTATCGCTATTCTTCAAAAATGTCTCCGGATTGAAATAGCAGTTGTGTCAAGTTGCATTCTATAACGAGTTATTCAAACTTCAATAAAGATTGCTTTGCAGAGAGGAAGAGGAAATGTAGAGACTAGTTGAAATGGTAATTCAATATTCACGTTTTATTTGAGACAATTTTTATGACATTCGATCGTCGATAAGATATTGGTACTATCAGCTCGTGTGTTAAGAGTTCGATGAATTAGAATTATTATAATCAACTTGGGTTTTATCGTAAACGCGTTCACATATAAATTCCTGTAATAAAACCGAGCGTCTGAGATTGCATTTGTTATGTTGGCAAAATGTTTGGTACGAAAGTTTTCGCCAATTAAAGTCTTTAATATGTAGTTAAATTTATAATTAATTTGATTATTTTCTTGTTTTATTATTAGTTAATTCAGTTATATTAATAATCTATATTTTAATTGTAACGTATTTCAATCAATGTATTCTCAATTCAAAATCATTTTGAACGTATATACACAAATTTTAATAACACTATGAAACCCATACGAAAAAATTAAACTTATATAACATTATAATATACAAATAATATTAAAACTCAGAAATACTTTCATTACATTTACATAATGATTAAAAAAATCGCATATAAAACTAAATAAAACTGAAGCTAAAATCGAACCCAAAAATGTCTTTTTTAATAACTCTACGACAATACTATGCAGACACACGAAAAAGTACGAAGACCAATAAATTAACTGGAACGTTACCAGATGAATCGGCTTACAACAGATAAACAAACAAACAAATAAACTATACCGTTGAGAGGTAAATGACCGCGTCGATTCAATCGGCGTATCGTTTATCACCTTTCGTTTCTCGTCGTTGAACGGCTTGAGCAATCAGCATTGTCGGGTATGTAAACGCGCGGCCACGGTCGACGCCCGTGCGATTTTATTAATAAAAAAAGCCGACGGCAATGGTGAAAATCGGCGCGCGCGGGAATAACTGTTTGTCGGCGGAACGACGACAGTTCGACATTGTGACGCATATATCGATCTGGATGGGTCGTAGAGAATTGGCAAAAAAACGGCACGATTTTTTGTTCGCGTCATTTTCGAATCGCAACATTTAATGCGCGACTTAATGCACGGCGAATCAGCCACCCGCCTAAATATATATATTTCTCTCTCTTTCTCTCTCTTTCTCTCTTTATATATATGTACTCTTGGGGGAACGGGCGTTGTCAGCGAATCCTTCTTTGATTCGTCGTTCGCGCAGATATTTCGGTCCGAGACCGGCACCTGGCCGCTTTCCGGCTGAATATTTAATCCTTTGATTCACGTGCGCACAATATTGCCAAGCGAAACGTGTGTCTTCATTTAAGATCTATTGGGAGTCATATTTGAAACGTTTCGTCGGACTTTGTGCCGTTGAAATTCAACGATTACGCTACCGAGTTGAAGTTATGTGCATCGGAAACGGCCACGGGGATATCATTCGGATAGCGAGAACTTTATGATGTGTTTCGTAAGATGAATTCTGGCTTTTTTGTTTTCAATTTAGCTTCTGCTCCTGAAATACGTTCTCCGTGAATATAACACAGGCATTGTGATCGGTTTTTTTAATACATCATTTGACGTTTTGCTTGATATATATATGTATATATATATATTTATATATATTCGCGTCTGTATATACGTTTAAATGACAGAAAAAAAATAAATATGATCAAAGTAAATTTCATCCAAACGGTTATATATAGGAATATCGTAAAATTTGTGTTTATTGAATGACGCTACTTCCCTAGTAGAAATTTGTCTAGTATCTCGTGAGTTACTAGAGAATTTGTATATAAAATGTCTAGTAACTCACGAGTTACTTGAGAAATTTCTATTTGGGTTTCTGCGTGACAATAAATTACAATTCTGATCCTATGATAATTAGTAGATACAAATTTTGACGCCATTCGAATCGCGTACCTAAGATACTTAAATTGTGAGCATACACTTTATAGTGTATCGAATTTTTTTGCAAAAGTCAATTTGCACATCGCAAATATATGCCTAAGCTACTTAGAATATATTTATGTCGTTAAATTTAGTTTCGTAAAATGCCCTTATATGTAACGGAGACCTAGTTTACGAGCAAACGGTATATAAGGATATTTTATCGAACTGGTTCTTACGACAAAATAGGTAAATATATACTCTGAACTAAACATTATTAAACTTACAGATAACACTGTCAAAGCATTAACATAACAAAACTGTAACGCTTGAACCAAATAACGCTTGAAAACTACTATCAACCAATAAACATAATAACGACCACAGAATAAATACATATAATATTATGAAACTAGGGAGAAAAATTAAGTGTATATAGGTCGAGTCTAAAAGATTACACATTGTCAAAATAAATTTAAGCCTGCGCAAAAAACACATTCACTTGCATATTCATTATAAATATGAAAATATACTAAGTAGTGACTTTAGGGATGAAGATAGCTTTACAGAAATTTTAAATATTTTCATAGGTTTTGGGATATTATTTTCAAGTAATCAATGTATATCTCGAAAAAAGACCCGTTCAGATACAGAAATATGATCAACAATCGATAAAAATTAATTTTAGATCGAAAGCGCAAAATTGATTTTTGTCATCATTTTAAAAAATAGCTGCTGCAGCATGCCATTTACAAGCAATTCGTTTATTAAGGGTAAAAAATCGCGCTTTCACATAAGAATGTAACTAGTAATTGATCAAAAGTTATTTTGGATCGATAACGAAAGATTTATTTTTAGCCATTTTTTGAAAAAATCTAAAGGGGTATACCTTAAAAAAATGACAATTTTGGCCAAAAAATAAAGAATCTTTAAATTCGCCCAAACACTTTGCATCAATTGGTACAATCATTATGAGCATATAAATACCCAAAATAGTACGTTTAAAGTCATTTAAAGTCGAAAATGGGTTCATTGAAAATGTAACTTTTTTTAATAATTGGCCGTATTTAAGTGCTATTCGCTGGTAATTCACTTATGTTGGTTAAAAATACGCGTTTTCACATAAGAATGTAACTAGTAATTGATCAAAAGTTATTTTGGATCGATAACAAAAGATTTATTTTTAGCCATTTTTTGAAAAAATCTAAAGGGGTATACCTTAAAAAAATGACAATTTTGGCCAAAAAATAAAGAATCTTTAAATTCGCCCAAACACTTTGCATCAATTGGTACAATCATTATGAGCATATAAATACCCAAAATAGTACGTTTAAAGTCATTTAAAGTCGAAAATGGGTTCATTGAAAATGTAACTTTTTTTAATAATTGGCCGTATTTAAGTGCTATTCGCTGGTAATTCACTTATGTTGGTTAAAAATACGCGTTTTCACATAAGAATGTAACTAGTAATTGATCAAAAGTTATTTTGGATCGATAACAAAAGATTTATTTTTAGCCATTTTTTGAAAAAATCTAAAGGGGTATACCTTAAAAAAATGACAATTTTGGCCAAAAAATAAAAAATCTCTAAATTCGCCCAAACGCTTTGCATCAATTGGTACAATCATTATGAGCATGTAAATACTCAAAATAGTACGTTTAAAGTCATTTAAAGTCGAAAATGCATTTATTGAAAATTTAAATATTTTTAGAAATAGGCGTGCCATTCGCTGGTAATTCGTGCAAACTTTGCAAATCGATAGATATACTTGTTATAAGCGTAAAAATACCACAAATAGCTTCTTCAAAGTCATTTAATGTAAAAACTGACGACACTGAAAATTTAAATTTTCTCGGGAAATGGCCGTATCTGAGTACCATTTAGAAGCAATTCGTTTATTTCGAGTAAAAATACGCGTTTAGTTTAATAATTGCTCATTAACTGATATACCTATTGTAAGCATGCAAATGCTCTAAATAGTGATGTAAAAGTCATTTATAGTAAAAAATGTTGCACTGAAAATTTAAATTTTGAAAATCTTTTAAAATCGTCGAATCGTTGAACATTGATATCTACACTTATCACGAGCATGACAATATCCCAAATAGTGATTTAAACTCTATATTGACGACAGTCGAAATTTAATTTAATTTAGAATTTAAAAATTTTGCAACAGACGTTTCTGCTATTTTCCAGTACTTCTATTATGTCGGCTATCGACTTTGTTCTCCTCTTAAGCATTTGCAACAAAATGCTTTCAATTAACACTCGTCCTCTTGCTCTGAATAAATTATGTCCAAATGAATAGTATTGAATCGTTGCACGCCCCTTCTAGAAGGCTCAAACACTCAAAATCCTCGCAAATTTCATTCGTGATCTTTCATACCCTCGTGATCATCAATCAAAAACAAATCGCAACTATTCATTGATCGTCGGGCAAACAACCGCGAGAAAGAAACTACACACCCGTTTCATTTTTCAATATCTACCGTGTTCTACCTTAGCCCGATTGGGCGTGTGGATACAAAAACCTGGCCAATGTACTCGGCGTTTAAATTGCATCAGAAAAATTCGCATCATATCATTCGCACAAAAACCGTCTCGTCGTTCCATTCAGCCTGCCGTCATCGAGTTTCTTTTAGCGCGATCCGTTAAATGCCCGCGATAAAAGACGTGCGCGTGTCATCGCGCAAAATTTCAGTCGCGATTTTCCATCATTTATCAAACTTTATTCATTCACATAAGAAACGCGTTTTTTTCTTCCTTTATTAAATTCCACTCGCCCGGGATTACGTTGCACTTTAATGCATGAATCACAGCCGATCGTGATTTGCCGACGCGTGGCTGGTGCAACGGAGAAATTGAAATTGATTATATTATTATTATTATTATATGCACATATAGACGCAGGTTTATGACGGAGTCCCCAATGTCAACTACCCTCGCCACCTAAAGTACATGCACATCGGTGTGTATATATAGATCTCTATATACAAATACCGTCGGTTAACGAAGTTGATATTAGGGATCTTGTCACTGAACCATATCTGTATACCAAACGCAACATATTAAACCAGAAACTAATAAAGATAACGCAAAAAGGCACACGCTGCCGACTCTAAACAAACGTCACAAACGCAACTATCGACGGGGTCCGACCTAACCCACGTCTTCTCGTCGTTATTGCTCGTAACGAGAAACGCGCCGACTACGGTATCGTTGACAAAGCTCGAATCCGCAACAACTTTTGCAATTCATTAAGCAGCGCGACGTGTCACTGAATAAACCGACGAGGGGTCAAATTCGTAACGCGCAATCTAATTCGAAGCGACGCGCCACCCCACGGTGCCATGCAAATCGGCAAGCGCCAGCCCCTGACGCCCACCCTCGCGCGAGAAAAGGGAGTCTCTCGGCGCTTCTTAACGCACCCGCCGGCGAGAGAAATGAGTGCCATGATTCTTAGGGTAATTTTATTAAATCTCAGGCTCATCGCACCCGCGTTCGACACGCGTACGGCTAAGTATAGTTGCGGAGTCGTGGAGGGCGTAGATGAGGTGGGACGGGGAGTGGGATTCACGTTTTGTCTCCACTTTGTTGCGAGGGAAGGTATTGAGTTATGGGCGAGAGCCATAAAAGGATTTTAAGGCAGTCAATTCAAGTGGATGTTACGACTGTTTTGAATTGTCAGCCCACTGCAAATAACGAGTGCTTGATGGTAGATTACAGTTCGAGGGGGCAGTTTTCAAATCATTGTAAGTTTTCTATTAATTGACAGATTCGTTGACAATGGGAATAGAAATGGGCCTGTTGTCATTACGCATCTTTTTGGGGGACAACAATTAAAGAGAGATATTTAATGATGAGGTTTCTCGTTGTCTCTGTCCATGCTGCAGGTTGATAAGAAATGGAAGTATATATAATTATTTTTAAGTTATGGGATTTGTCAAAAGTTCTGTTCAAAAGTATGCGCAATTCAATTCATACTTGTATATAATTTGTTAATATACTATTGAAAACGAGCAGTCTAATTATAATGTTTTTTGTTAAATACTGAGAACCGATTATATTTTTACAAAAGTAATCTCCCCCTTCCGTACTGCTGTAGCAATACTTCGCGTTATATATGAAAATGATATTAATTGCAAAATTATATTTAAAATCCTTTCTTAATCATGCAAAAATTCACTTTGAAAATTAACTCTCATTATATACATCAAAACCTCTCGGCATTTGAGAAATTAACCTTCCATAGCTAATGTTCCAGAAATGTCATAATTTGTAGAAACTATTTCCACTGGTACGAAAGTTTTGTGAATTTTATTCGCCAAGATATCATTTTTCGGCTAAAAATGTAAAAAATTCTCTAATGTAAAAATCTAATCACAGGTTTTGTGCAATAAGTTTTTTAAATATTCGACTTTATTTGTTGTTCGTAAACACGTCTGAACGTTATTGAACGCTGTATTTGATATTGCAATTAAAAAAGTTCAATTAGGAAAACTTACTTTTAACAACCATTTCCCGTCTAAACTTGTGACATTTTCTAAAACTGCCGAAATGAATTTTGAACTTTTAATTAATTTTTTTTATTCTATATCACAATACACGCTCGCGCGATCATAAATTAAACTTTCTGATAAAATTATTCGATTTTTTATGCACTTTTGCGATCAATTCTCCTTCACAGTCAAGTGTGCGAATGATGTATGTACATACATAATGTTGGATATATATATATATGTAACTACCAAAATTATAATGTCCTGCACTCCACCTTCTTTGTGAAGTGGCATTATACAACGGAAATTCTATTAAAATGATGAAACCGTTTGTTTGAAACCAAATTCGCACAATTTCAGTTACTTATGCAAACGAAAATTGTCCCAGCTTGCGCACCGATTCCGCTAAAAACTTTGAGTCAATTTACTAACGATTTGCCTGATAATCTAGGTACCGTTGGTCGAGGTCATTCGACTTGCAAAGAAGGACTCCCAATCGTGTTTGAACATCCTAGTTAAACTATAACGCAGTTTGCTAGTTTTCTCCGAGTTAGAACCTGATACTTTTTGGGACCCCAGAGTGTAGCCACTGAATACATTTAACGGTTTTCAATTATCAACAGCGCACGTAAAATCACATATCAATTGAAATGCAAATTTAATCTCCAAATGTCCGCAATTTTGTTTTTTCGTTCGTTTATCAACAGCATAAAAAGTAATAACACAAATTTATTGACTCAAACTGTTCTTCCACGAATGTCGTGTTTCTAACATTTCGATGTTGTATTTAGAAAATTACCATACGAGCGCTGCAGATTACGTTTTAACTATTTACATTTATTTTATTTCATAGTTTCCCTTCAATTCCAGTTCTTGTAATAATTATTGATTACTCTTTCATGGCCTCTGATGACTTTTTGGACCATATGGGTTTTTAAATATAGCAATTTGTGTTGGCAAGTATATATCACGCGCCGAGTTGGAATTGAAAAAGTCAATATTTGAATGCGGAAAAATTAGATTTTCAGAAGAGCATGATATCCGATTCGCTGACGTGTAATAATGCAAAATGAAATTCGTACCGCGGCGAAGGTATGGACAACGGTAAAAATAATCCGAATCCGAATATAAATTTTGAATTCGCGGCGCCAACGTTAGCTGCCTGGGTTTCAACTAACAATCGAAATTCTCGCCGCGCTCCGTATATCTGTTTTTCCTTCGCAACGCGCAAAACTTGATTCAACTTTGCGCCGAATAAACAAACCCGCCGCGACTGCGCTAATTTGTTAAATCAAATTTGCGCACGGATCAAAGTAGTTTCGCGTGTTTCGGCGACTTGAAAATTCCTCGCTGCTTCATTGTAATCGGAATTTCCGGTTTCGGACCCTTGCCTTGACAAAGGTATGACATTCCATATGTAGATAAGTTTGCGCTGGGAAAAAGGGGCTTTTCAAACAGACGACATTTCAATCATTCAACTCGTGGTTTCGGAATTAAAGTCAACTGCACGGACGTTTGTATAACCACTTTAAGCCGAACATCTTCGAATACCCGAAATACCTCTCGACTAATTGTCAGTTGCTTTTGTCCGTGGGATACAGCCACGCGAAATGGCAACAAAAATTCGGCAAAAGTTCGTTCCGAAATTGCGCGCTAAAAAATCGCACCCTGACGTGGCATTTGTTGCCTGCAAAAATACCACGTTGCAAGTTATTTTAAGATCCGCTACTCAAACATCAAAGTAGGCAGTTTGGATCCGATCGCCGCGAATTTACGGTGCCCGCGCGGTCATCTTTAATTAACCGCATTCGTTTAGTCGATTTTACCGCAATTTCTGGCCGTCGAATGAATGCGCAAATCCGTTTAATAGTTTGTCCAAATATTATCTCGGATTAATTACTTTGCTCGCGCACCCCGTTCCGAATCAGCCATTACTTCCCGATTGCGTTTCAACGTGTTCCGTTGCGTTTTTTCGCGCTTAATCATCCTCGCGTGGCGTCTTCCGTTCCCTCGCCGGGATTAACCTGATTTTATTAAATGTGTGCGCGCGCGAAATAATTCCTTCAACCCCGACGTCTGGTTCGAGTTCCGCTTCCCCGGACGATATCCCTCGAACGCAAATAATATCCCTTAATATATTATTTGACAACCCTGTATGTATATACATATATATGTATACAGTACTTACTTTATCTCGCGTCTAATTCAAGTTTATATTCAGTCGCCTCGTTAAAGTAGTTATTGAACGGCGTTCGCTCGCACCGAGCGTTCAGCGTTCGCTTTGATAGTTTATGTCTTTTACGCTACTTTCTGTCACGCGTATTACTTTTTTACCGTCTCGACGGAACGTTGGATTAAATGTTTTATATGTCCATTCGAATGCGCGTAAGTTTGATACATTGTACGGGAACAATGCACTTTTTGCAACATAACATTTGCGTGGAATTATGATTAAACCGTCACATTGTTCATAGACAATTTGCGTAAGTTATGCAAACAGATGCTCGATATATCGTTTTTGTTACTCTCCTCCATCAGCTCGGAGTAGCAAATTATTATGCCGCGCTAATTCGCGCGAATTCCCGTTTAAGTTGGATACTCGCAAAACGCGTCTTTGATTCAGGGACAGTCGTATACGTTACCCAACGCGAGAGTGAAATTTGCACGAGCGATTTTTTGCTCAAAAAGTCGCCTCGAAACGCGGGAGGAAAATTGTACTTTACTGCAATTTAATTTCGTTACTTCGCATGTATTCTATAACAAATGAATTTTGTCATTCTGGACGTGGCAATGCGAGACGTCGCCTGGCGCAAAGGCTTTATTTATCGCGAATTTTATTCAGATTCTGCGACTCTTCTCGTAATATCATCATTGCCAGTTGTGTGAAACTTTATGAGTTTCATTTCGATACCGTGAACGGTAAACAGCAATGGCATTTTCGGGAATGTATTTCCGATCGCTTTACGAGATATTAAAGTCGAAGAATCCTCTGCAATATAGATCGCGTCGCAATAGTTTTCCGCGTTAAGTCCAATTGAAAAGTATTGGATAGCGTTCTGTGATAATACGATAACGAGACAGAAAATGCGGATGAATTTTGTTTCGTGCTTCGTCGTCTTTTGTCGCTGTTGTCATGCATTATGCACGCGGTACCGAAAAATAACCGTTTGAATAATGATCGCGACCAATCGGTGCTCGTCATATTTCATTCATTTGTTTGGCCGTTAAGTGCCGCGCGATTTCGGTTGGCTCGAATTAGCGTCCTTTGATGGAACGGAATTTTATCGGCGTCGAAGTTCATTAATTAAACGTTTCCAAATCGCGACAATTTTCCGTCGTTATTTATTCACCGTTAATTCCGAGTTTCGCCGAAAGCGCATTTCCGCGCGAAAAATCGCCGTCTTAATGTCAGACGCGGCTTATTTGGCCTTTACTTTTGTTGTGAGTTCGAAGCTGAATGTAACCGTCGTAGCGACTCTAAGGTCTATTTTTTAAACGGCATGAACGAAATAAAACGCCATTTAATAATCCGTCCGGTTCGCGGAATTGCGTCGTGAGAGCGTATAAAATTTGTTTTTCAAAACGCGCGCTCGTAAAAGACGCAACAAAAAGTCGCACAAAGCCGGAAACGGAGCCCGCGCGGCGTCATAATTTCGGCCGGGACTCAAATTGCGTCGTCGCGCGAAACACCGTTCTCGGTTATTACGATATTGCAGCGACGAAAACGCAAGACAAGAAACGCAAACGAAAAATACGGAATTGCCCTCGAGGGCGCGGGGCTGCATCGGTAACGACCGATGCGAAATATTAAAAACGCCGTCCCCTCGTCGCGGCGACGAGGCAACGACGCGTGAACGCCGTCACTGCGACGCTCCGAAATTAACCCTCGCGGCGTGCACCGGGGCGGAGGGGTCGGAGGGGGTGATCGTCTTGCGCGACGCGGGCCCGCGGGCAAACGCGGGGCAGCCCCAGTTGGGGCGACTGCGCCACCCGTCGGTGGCCTCGCGCGTTACGAGAGTGAATCGTCCGTCGAGTTATAATTGCGACCGACAGACTGTAATTAGTTTTCGAAATTTAATTACTTTTCGGAATGCGAGCACGCGACAAATGTTTCCAATAAGCGTGGCTCGATGGCCGACGCCGAGACGCTTACGTAACGCGACTCGAATGCTTGTTAACGGCGCGGGTCGTTCTTCCCTCGTTAGGCTTCGCGACGCCAGCGCGCTTTGCGGTCAAATTTGTTTGCAATTCGACGTCCTTTCGACGCTCGCGTGCTCCGAGCGAAAACCCTTCCGAGGACTTTTCGGCCTAATCGTGCGTGATCTCGGATTTTATATATTATTGTGCGTTTTTGCCGCGTGTTTTTTTGTTTCGCGGTATGCATAATTCATGCGACCCACGGACCAATTACGATGCCCTTGTTCCCACAGTAAGACTCCCCCCCCCCTCTGTTTATACCTTAGTAGAAGTTTTGAGCGCAAATGCTCGCGCTTTGTTCGAAAGCTACTGTCCGATTTCTTTGTGTTCGGAAATCAACACTCGTTCAAATTGCGTTACGAGTGGCACCGAATTGTTCCGAAATTGACGCTTGAACCAGCGGTGCCTCGTTGTTTGTCACGTTCTTTTTCCGAGGGTTTCTTATTGCTGGTTTGTGCTTGTGACTAATTGACTTAAAATGCACTTGTATTAAATAATGTATGTATACATAACATGTCAGTATGAGAAGAAATGTGACAACAGTTGAAAATGTCCCCGAAACAATGGTTTCATACAATGACTCCGTTCCGTGGTAATAACGTGTTCTTAAAATAGAATTTTGTCGGTGAGCTATGAGAAAGCTATTTGTCAACGTGTAACACACGTAGCAAAACATTTTTGTTTTGATATGTTTTGTTGGTTAAAGAAAAGGGGTACGTTCTGATTGAAATCACATTGCGCGTCAGTATTTTGGTTCCGAAACGTTTGTAAATCAACGTTATATATGTTAATGAAGGAAATATATTTAATCGCCGTTGGACATTTGCAACGCGATGTTCACTGGCAAATCAAGCAAGCCCTCGGTAAAAACAAACCTGCCGTCTGATTTTAAATCATTAAACATGTCGTGCGTTTAATTTCCAACCAAAATTAATTTCAACGCGCATCAGCCTATCACTTCGGTTACAACGCCCTCGCAACTTGCTCGGCGAATTTTACATCCTACATTTGATTAAGATTGAATTAAAATTTCATCCTTTTAATTAATCCTGCCCGAGACAAATTCTTTGAAATATAATTCATTTGTATGGGCATTGTTACGCGTGAAGCGCGCGCCTTCGCTGTTCGGATATTTTTTTATTAAAGACATTAATATCATTTTCTCGTTTAAAACTGAATTTCATAAAAAAGTGCTCGTAATATTGAAGTTTAAAATAAATTATGGACCTGTTTGATATGTATTTCATAATTCAAGAAAGTATGCAAATTTGAAAAAGTTGGAACATCTTTAGAAGTGTTTCTTTGAATCGTTCAGTTGAATTCGTCGCGACACAATTGAACGCGTGCATAATGTTTTAATATGAGCTATACGTTAAATTTCATTTTTTCAAGGAAAAATGCGTTGAAAGGGACGCTGCGATTGCGACGAACCGCAAATCGTAATTGTGATATTGCTGACGTTCTCTTCGGTTTCAATACACAAAGGCTCGTTTCGTGCGATTCTAAAGAAAAGAACTCGTAATGAAAATGCAAATTTATGCGCAGCACATTTTCGTCGCCGAGACAATTATGTATTATTACTCTCACCACGATGTTACGCTCCCCGCGAAAATGTCACACTTTCGTTTCTTATCAGATTGAAGTTGATCCCGAATCCTGTAAATAAAATATCACCGCCACCCGGCAGCTACCAGCAGATTGCATTTTCAGAAATTAATGTCTTCCCCCAGGATACGACTGGTTCATAATAGCAACCGAATTTCTAAAGGTGAGCGGTTAACGGCTCCTTCAAAAATTCATGTTATGCTTTCGTTGAATCTATCCTTCGGCCTTAATGGCGCTTTTCGTACAAAGCAAATTTATACATTCAATAAGACATATTTGATTCTCACCGCGATAGTTCGAATCTAAAAAGATACGCCACGGATAAGGTTCGCCCTTTTTTTTCTACCATTATACAATGCAATTGTCAACGTTCAATTTCCGTTGAAAAACCGTTCGTAACATCTGTAATATTTGACGATTGCTATGAGTTGAGAAAACGTTATTTAACTAAACTGTAAATGTCTTGAAATTAAATTCATTCATCCTCTTGTGGTACAAAAAATGCACCATGTAAGAATCTGAGTTTTATTAAGTCCTCAGTGGCTCGGCAAACGGGAAAATGATGGACTTACACATACAGCAACGGTAGAACAAGGACAGCTTTATGGACGGAAAACAAATAATAATATGTGAATTACGGAGTCAGTTCATCTCGATATTTAAAACAACCATCAAGATCATTTAATTACTTACTTCAACGTCGTCTCCGCGGTTTATTCGGAACGGTTCACTGAACGGTGCGACGCGATCGTCGATGATGCTTTATGACGCGCAGAACTGACTTCGAAACCTTCGCGGGACGTGAATCGTAAAAATTGAGTTATCTGGGGACAAAATGAAAATGTCATTTAAAATTGAATTAGCGCGCAGGATTTGAACGAACGCTTTGCTTTTTGTTGCAGCTATCATGGCGCACTTCTTCTTCCTGGCAGCATTCTTCTGGCTCAACACCATGTGCTTCAACATCTGGTGGACGTTCCGGTGAGTCTTTCATCAGAATCATTACAGATATGCTCTTCGCATTTTCCCTGCACGAAACGCCAGGAATTTTCACGAGCTTTCGCGACGGGCTTATATCTATTACATCTTTTTACCGAGACTTTTATTTTTCGAGACCATTGAACTTATAAAAATGCAGATACCTTTTGAAAAAAACCCACGGCTATTATATTAAATACAAAAGTCCGTCGGGGAAAGGAATTTTAACTTAATTTCGTCGAATACAAGATAACTGACTGCAATTTTTTTTTAACGTAAAATAATTCCGACAAAGCATTTATTGTGTCGATTTCGTATTTAAAGTGACGGAAATTCAATCAACCGGCTATTGTAATTGATATTTTGCGCGATGAAATTATGGTGTTTGTAATTAAAATTATTGGCGATCCCTCCCGCCACGTACAGTAAGTATAATTGCTGCATTTTCATTAAATAAATTACGTAAATGTAAATTAAACTCGTTTTTATTTAATACAATCGCGACGAGTGACGCGTTATACGTAAGTTGAGCTAACGCAATCACGCGCGACAATTTTCATAAAACTTTTTCGGTGGCGCATCCGGCTGCCAAACCACGCTCCTTAATCTCATTGAATTTTGTCATACAGTGTTACTTGACCTCGTGGCGGGATGCGCGATGCGCCGGGCCACTTTCGCGCTTCGATTGAATTAGCGCGAGACGCGCAAATCCGGCCTAATTGCCAAGTTGCAGATACTTTGAATACGCGCAAACAAGAAACGAAATAGCTCGTTGCACGTGTTCACTCGTCTCCACTTTCGTCGCACTCAGAATGTATCTCAAACTGGCGCACAAAGACACGCGTGAATCTCGCAGACAAGGAGGTGCAAATTGCCTGCACTACGCGGGTTTAACTTAATTCGCTAGTTTCGCGCCAATTATACAGATTGTTAATTTTTTTTTCCCGTGAACGAAGCACTTAAATCCCCCCAATCATATGATGTATTCTACGGTGACTGCGCTGTGCCTTAAATTAATTGAAACTTGCAAAGTGGATGTAAAGGGTTTGATGCTTTATTAGATATGTACTGTCTAATTTGACACGAATGATAATATTGCTATCACATTCATTTTTCAAACATCTTACATTTTTTACACTTTATTTTCTTTATCTATTGTTCACTTATAGTCTGATAAAATTTGCAGTCCTATTTCTTTCGTTGAAAACAAATGTCTTGAAATAAGACGTTTTTGTAACGTCAGTTTTTACAGTGAAAATTTTTCAGCATTTTATTAAGAAAATAAGTAATAATTTTTGTCACCAGTCTCGAATAAGTTAAGTAATTTTAATCACTTTAAACATCGACAACATTATCCAATTTAGTAACACATCCGCGATATTAAGACGATTATTATCATCAACGTTATTCATGTTATTAGTTTTATTAAACGTTAGCAGCATCGTTAATAAAATATTAGTTACTGGCAATATAGCCACAAGCTCAGACATTAATATTACCATATACACAATAATCAACAACACCATCAATGTCTGCAATATTTTATCCACTTCAACAATTTGTTTAACATGACCGCTGTTACGAACATCATAAATGTCCTCAACGTCGTGAATTTCATTATCACCAACAATTATAATCACGATCAGCATCATCAACAACTGCAATTATCAACATAATCGTCGACATGTTCACAGTTGATACAACTCGAATCATCGTTACGTAAAAGCACGGAGCACGATATTATTAATCCGAATTATCAAGCAATAAGAAACTCGCGGATCATTCTGCAAACAACAATTCTCCGATTGAATTAATATCCAACGCTATTACAGTCGCAATTGCGGGACATTTCTGTTCGCAAACATACATTCTATTACCGTCAATGAATAAGCATGACGCGAGCACGCCCTACGCGCGGAATGCCGATGACTTACCTGAGTCCGAGCAGTTGTTTGCACTTGGACGTTCTTTCTCTTCAAATTGACAAGTTGATTTTACGATTCATCGAACAACACGGCCAAATTTGAATAATAATCCTTTTCTCGGGCGTGCCGAGTGCGCGCAACGATATTATTTCGATGCAAACGTTGATTTGGAAACACGAAAAAAGAAACGAAAGAGAGAAAAGAACGGAAACATTGGACTAACGAGGAAAGAAAAATGGCGCCTCAAAGATCGACGGCGCGTCAATGGAATTGTTATTTTACATCACGACCACGGTTCGGTATCTAAACAAGGTTGATTGAACGCCACGAAATATGACTACGCGCGCAACTTTGACGTATCGTTGTTAATTCCGATGAATGCAATTTGCCAAACCAGAAGACAAATGGAGAGAATTAATATTGGCGGCTCTCAAACGCGCGGTTTCAATTTTCTCGTTGCCGACTCGCGCATAGTTTCCGAGGTGGAGCTTTGACACAATTAGTCGCGAGCGATGGTCTCGCTGTTTAACAGACGGTGGTTCCGCGAAGCTCCGAGTATTTGGAGCAGTTCGATGGAAAACGACAGAGCGACCTTTTCACGAGTTCCAGGAGACGCTTCGAAAACCATCGCAGTCGTTCTACCTTGCGTTCTTCGAACTCGGTTTCCTACATCTTTGTTCCAATTTACATCGCAACGGCCAGTTAATCATCCCGGACGAGACTTTTATCCGCTCGTTGAGGCTCATTGCGCCGATCGTTCAATTATCTATTGGAATCCGAAGTAGAAAACGCGCGAGTCGGGCTGTCAATCAGGTCGAAAGCTGCCCCGACGGCAACTAAATTTCGTTGTTTGAACGACCCGCTTTCGCGTTGGTTCGCGCTCGCCGACCGATGTCGCAATAAATATTTTACCGAGACTGAGTCGAACCGAACGCGGATTGGTGCTCCGCGTTTATCGGCTTAAAAAAATCTTCTTAAATCCCTGTCCAAACATTTAAGAAACCAAACATCTATTATAAGACTCTTTTCGAACCAATACGACGTCACGTCTTGATGTTTCTAAGAGACTCTTAGAAGGAGTGAATATTTTACACGATTTTATATCGGGATTTCGGAAATCTGGATTAGACGCTTTGTGTCGTCGTAAAAGGGGAAACGCTTTTTGTATCGCGCGGTGTATTTTTAAACTTACGCGGTTGCCATGTCGGAGTGGTTTAATTTGAAATATGCATCCATCGAGCGTCGATGTATCAAGGGTACTCGTTGGAGCCGACTGATTATGTATCGGTAATTGAAACGACTGTAAATATACGTTACGACGAACACGTGAAATCGGCGCGTCGAGATTTCAAGTGGCGCATTCTTCGCAAACGCGCGTTTGTTCGAGCTCGATTTTTGCCTCCGCATTCCGCGCATTGACAAGTTTCGATTATTAATTTGCCATTGGAAATTAACTCGACTGGTTGTACGGTCGAAAGCACGGATTATTCTTCAAGTCGAAAGTGCATACCCCGTGCATACCGACGTCGAACAATCACGAAGCCGAATGTTTATTTAATTATATCTAATATAATACGAAAACGGGAATGCTTTCTTTGCCAATTAATGATTCACGTCGCGCCGAATTCCGGACAAGCGCGGATGACAGATATTGACGTTTCTGGTAGTTGTATTTTAAACACGGTTATTGTTTCAGATAATCGAATTATTGGTAATTCAATTTAATCGAGCCAGTTCCTTATTTCGGATCTTGTCCATGGTAATTTATGAATGAATTCCGCATTATCGTCGTCATAACTATCGCGGATCAATAAAACGGAATATTTATATATTCATGCAATAAAAACGCAAGTATATTTTCTGTTATTACAAATGAAATGTGCAATGACATTGTCTTCTCGGTTCAGATGGCAATGCCTTTAACGACAAACGCACGCGTTATTCATGTACAGTTGCTGATTACATTAATTAGCAATACGATGGCATTGAAAAAAAAGATACATTCTTATTACTTTTTTCAATTTTTCTCAATTTTTATTTACAACAGTTTCGAATTACGTTGACCGTCATCTTTCATATAAATGCGAATATTTGTGCGAATCGTTTTACTCCGCCAAAAACGACGCCCAGAGCAATGGGTAAAACTGTAACAATAGTCTTGGAAACCGGATCATAAGGTCAAATATAGGAGAGGGAAGAATCCACGTGGAAAAGTTCAACGAGGTCTACAAGCTGTTCGGATTCCTTGCAGTCGTATGGAAAAATGCACTAAAATGTAAAACAAAGTGTATACCGTACAGTCCTGGTTTTAGCCAATAACACACATTCAAACAAAACTTATTCCAAATGCACATAAAGCACTACAAACCGTTGATTTTGTAATACTAATATTTATTTTTCGTTTTATGATTGTAATTATGTTGTGTTGTTGCATCAGTCGGATAATTTCATTCCATCAGATTAATTTCCTACCCCGGATCCTCTATTTACACTCCTTCGGTAAAGTAGATCTCCAAACGAAATTACCTACTTGAGCATCCGATTATCCCTTAATTCGAACCAAAATTCTATTCAAACCATGAACAGGCAACGCGAGACCATGTTGAACCATAAAATCCACCTCTGTCGATTTATTCGAACAAAACAAAATGGCGTCTGCTCGCTAATTTATTTAAAATCACTTTTTCTTTGTGGAAGCGGTCGCGGTTCGTATGAAAGATTACAAATATTTTAATGTTAATACGCGATTTTATCGGAAAAACGGCTTAAAGGATTTATTTAACATTTTCCACCATTCTTTTATAAAAGGTTTAATATTATTATGAAACGCACCGAATGCGAATCTTTGTAATCTTACTTTCGCGCAGAGGCTTTTAACTATCAACCATTAGCGTGCATTAATCTTGCATTCGTTTTGAAAAACAGAACGCCGCAATTAGGATGTTTCAAAACGACTCGACCAAAGCGTTTTGAGCGCAATTTTTAATCCGTTCCGACGCGGAAAACGAAACGCCCGCTCCGAACAATCGTCGGATTTCGCGGATATATCCATTTCTTTCTTTGCCGTCGAATAAAATACTCGCGCCGTTAACCATTAATTGACCCGCGCAGAAATACGCGAACCACGTGTCGGTTTCCATTTTGCGTTTGATTTCGGTCGGCGATTTGATTGCGCGCGCGCACGAGTTGACGGCAAAAATGCGAATTAAGATCATTAGCTCGAGTGAGTTATTGGTTCACGCGGAGCAAGAAGCGTAATGCCTCGATTACCGTGGACGCAGATGAGATCGCGTTTCGACTGACATTAATACGAAATATTAGCGCGCGACCGATGCCGAACGAGCTCGGAGCCCGAACAGCCAGAGGTGAAAGATGGGATCAAGATCACTCGGTCGACTGGTTAATGCGATGCAACGTGAACGCCATAACGGAGTCTTACGTCTTTTCTTTTGCTCTGCTCCTTTTTCTGCCGCGCTTCCACTTCTTGCCTCCGCGACACACATCTTATTCATTTTGCCACATCCGACGCGCACTTTATACCTTTTTCTGAATTTTCTTCTGCCCCTGCTTCGCATGCTTTGTTGCATTAACGACGCGAATGCACCTCCATCCAGATATCGCGAATTACAAAAACGCGGCATTCAAAAGCCAACGCAAGTTGCGGGGGTTTTGGTCGACACGCAGGCTCGTCGTTTCTCAACCAAAAGTCACATTCTCTAAGCACGTTATATTTCTTAACGTAAAAAAATTGTTACAAGATTCACTTATTCGAGAAAATGTTAACATTTTGTTGAAAAAAGTGTATGACGATTATTACACTAGTATACGGTAGAAAATAATACAATACAAAGTAAATGTAACAATTTTGAGGATATTATATACTTTTCACCGTGTCACTCTAATTTCTCCAACACTACTATCCTATGTACACGAAGAAAAAAAAACATAAAGAAATACTAGTCCTGACGGTACTTCCTGCTACCTAAATGTCATTTATCGGGTCAAGTGTCATTTGGATTTAAGTGCAGGTATATATATTTTTCTAGAAATAAAAAGTGAACGGTGAAATGATTTTATTATTACTGAAAAGTGACAAAAACTTGTCTGCAAATGACAAAAATTGATGATGACAATTATTGTCCCGCCGTTGGTCCATAAATTTGTCTATATACAAATTGTTCAGGTGTACATAAACCTATAGCAGTTTATCGAATGCCGTGAAGCATTCCGGATATTTGGATTTCGGAAAATCTTAAAAAAAGTTAGGGACTCATTGTACAGTAAGAACTCAGCTTACACCGAACAACATCAATTATTTGCCTGTAAAAATGATTCGTGTCTCATTTTGGCCACGCCTTCGACATCTGCTCCCTCCTTAAGTCGCACGCTCGCGCGAGACGTGCATGTTTTATAATAGTTGCGTATATCCTTTTGATCAAATTCGAAAAATGCTCCCTCTTGCTTCTAAAAGACGCGTTTTTTCCTCACGCGATTCATCGAGGTTAGTCCTTTTTTTCGCACACGTACGGCGCGCCGAGCTCGAAACCCACTGGACGAACCAACTGATCCTTTGTCGTCACTTTTTTTCTCTTCCATCTTTAGCTCTACCGGTTCTTGCCGTTTTTTCATCCTTGTCTGTTCAGCCGCAGTTACGGCGACTGGCTCCGTAACTTAGAACACAAAAGACACATATTTTCGTTACGCAGCTTTGTTCGCGTTTTTAAATAAAACTGTTGCGTTTTGGTGGAAAAAGCGGTCGAATGGAAGCACAAACACATACAGCTTCTGATATGATTTATGGTTAAAGGACGTTCCGCGTAATTGAGTCGATTGTTCGAAATTCGGAAGCAAAATCGAATGTATTCGATCGTACCCGTTTTTTCGGGACGTTTTAAAAGACGCGTTCGAAAATGCGCGCGATATTCCGTTTTGGTAAATATGATGAATTCCTTTTTGTCGAAAGTTCAAAATCAAATTCCGAATTTGCAAACGACGTTTGTTTTAGCGCGCAACCATTTTCAACATCTCGCTTTATCGCGAACTCCAAAGTGAATATCCGTTTCATCTATATCAATTTAACGATTTTCAGCGGAAAAGTTCCATAAAAAACGGTAAAATACACTCGCTTTGTAAGACAAAAAATTATTGAAAATATGCTATGAATTTGGTTCGCGCATTTTTGATAAGTAACGTATATATTGAATTTCAAATGAGACCAGTGAAACTGTGACACGTAACATTATATACAAAATTATATTTACATGTAAATCGATTTCACGCAAAGCTCCAAAATTAAACAAAAATTCGAACTATTAATTTCAAAGTTTGTCTTTATATTTTATGCATTTGCATTTACGTAAACAATTTTATTGTGAATAATAACGTTATGTAGTTATAATTTTATTATATTATATATATATATAATAACTATAGTTATACATATTTATTTTAGTATATAATATTCATATTTATTTATATTGCATACTAAAATCCATTTGTACATTATATTATATAAATAATTTTATTATTATTGAACGTTTAGATTTAATTTTAGTTTTTCATTAACGACGAAAAAGCGAATTAATTAATATCAATTTTCCACTCGACATTCCCAAGTCAACTGTTTAGATACGGAGTTTCTTTGTTAAAGATGTTATTATCATGCGGACGCTCAAATTAACTTGAAAATATACATTTAACGACTTCGTTTCTGTTTAAAGTAGCCTTTATTACCAAATAACTTTCTCTTGTTACTAATAAAGAAATAGAATACGGAGAGGATGGTGACACATAGTAGTTTGATTTCGGTATGTTTTTTTTTCAATAATTATTTTATTTTTTTTTTTTTTTCGACCGGTAAAGGTATCGCTTTTAACTCAGGCACTCAAATGCAATAATAATAATAATATAAATCAACCATAACTTTAAAATGATCGTAAAGCTAAATATATATTATAAAGTACATTTATTGTTAAAACTGTTTTTTTAATATCCGTACGCACGTTATTTGGAATAATTTATTGATAATTGATGAAGATTTTAATACGATTGAATTCTAGATTAATGGAAATGAAGGCATTTTCATCAAATTGGCTTGAAATTTTGTTATTCGTTCATCGAATAATAAACACTTTAGCTAATTTACGTGTATTTGCTCTGATATTAAATGTCCATATTAAATGCAGGCTACGATATTGCCAGATTATAATAAATTTTTAAGTATTATATTAACGTTATATTTCAATTGCATGCAAATAATCTTCAAAATGATTCAACGTTAGATTTCCATTATTCCACCCTGGGTAATACCAAACTTAGAAATAAACAAGTATCATATAAAATTGAAATATTAAATTAACAATAAATATATTAGAATATAATAAACAATATTTATAGATATTAATATTATTTAAAACAAATTAATTGATTTCTAAGTTATAAATAACATTTTTTATAACATTAATAAATATGTAGATAATAATTGACTAAGAATTCATACTGTTGTATATCATTAATTTTATGTGAAATGTTATTAAATATATATTTATGTATATATATTTATAAAATAAACTAACTATATAAATAACGTTGCAATTCACAACTATTGAAGAATAATATATTGTATTTCATGACTTTACAATTTCTATATACTTATTTTTTCATTTTCTACCAGTCTCCTTTCACTAACTTCAAAGAATCAATGACGCGGCTTTAAAAGTTAAAAAAATATGAAAAGCTCGATTTTTCACAACTTATTATATAAAAACTGTAGAATACTGCCTTCGAGTAGAAAGACTGGATTTTCGATCAAGACCACTGACAACATTTTTCATTTAGAAACACTGACCTTGATTATCGCTCGCAAATATACTATTCATAATAATGTTTGTATCTGCTACACAATTTTGTTTCAATAAATCCAATCTCGAATTAAAAAGGCAGTCTATGAAACAGAAAAACAATCGTAAAATAATCAGAGTTACCCTCCAAATGCTTCATTTCACAAAGCCACGTCCGAACCGTCGAATTCGTACAAAGTTACGCGCGAGGTTATTCGATGATTAAATTTCGGCATTTTGTTTGTTTATTCTTTTTTATTCGGCTCGCCTCTTTACCTATATATTCGACTGTCTTTTTTATCGCGCGTTTCGTCAATTCATCAAAATACCAGCGACGACTCGCGAAAGCGAGCGCGAACAGACGTGCCAAGTTACTCGAATGCCAAAAGCACGCTCCGCTCGCGCGCCCGACGCTGAAATTGGATAGCGATTTTTCAGTCGGAAAATGAGTCCGCGGCAGCACGCGCGTCTGACAGGACTGCCCGCGACCGGCATTTTCGTGAACATTCCGCGCTGCTTTATGCGTCGTCGAGTCTCACGACTAACTGCCGTTAATTCGCCCGAGCTAACAAACTACTGATGAATGTAATTAAAAAATGTTGCTCGCATTTTTCGGACAAGTTTGTTAATGTAATTTAATGCAGTTGGTTCAACCGAATTTCGCGCTTGTCTTCTCGGCGCCGTGCGTCCAGGTTCCGTAAATTGGATGAAATTATGATACCTGTTGTCACTTTTTTTCCGCGCTATTCGGGACGCTGGTTTGAACCCGACGGAGGGTCTGTTAAATTCGGCGAAACGGTGACTTGATAGGAGATCGAATATTTTGCGTTTATTTTTGAAATGACAAAAACAAGATGCTGTTCGATTCAGATGGCGTTGCCTTTATGTAAACAGTTTTATGTCAAAATGCCTGCAGTTTCTTGTCATGTTTCATTAAGACGCGACTAGATGCCATCATAAACTCGTTCAATTTACTTTGGAAATTGAAATATTTTCCCACGATGTAAAGAGATAAAACGTGTTAAATTAGTAATAATTAAAATCGCGTGTTCAGAATGATGAAAGTCTTAATTGATATTCCCCGATACTCGAAAGCCCGAAACAACTTTTGTGGTAACGACGTCGCAGTTACAGTATCATTATTTCTTGTTTTTCACTCAATCGCTTCTATTATCTTTCGGTTCGGTTTACAAGCGAAACTAGAAAGTCGAGTATCGCTTTTCGAACAAATATGACTAAGGTTTTCGGTCGAGACTGCGACGGTAACGGTAACGTTCAATTCACGGCGAATTGATAAAATTATAATCTCATAAGTGTTTTATTTTATTGAAACGGCCTGTCGAATATTGGTATGCTATTCAACTTTTCTGAATTGAGTCACTTGACCCACTTCCGAGCGCGATTCCGGACGAAATTTAAATAACTTTGTATATACCTTTTCAAATGCCAAACGGAAATGTTTTTCTACATATTTGGTAATTATATGACGGCGCTATTGAAAAGAAATAATTTAAAAACAAATGTATATGAATCTGTTATTTAATAAAACACTATGCACTATTAACATTTCCTGCTAGTCTTTTAGTGGTAGAAATACCGCGGTTTATGGGTTCACATTCATTTGAAGCGTTGTGCGGGAAAGTCAATTTTTGCCTTTCGTTAAATTCTGGGATATATCTTCAAAAATGTTCACTTATTCGTCAAAAATTCAAACATCTCTGAAATACACGATATTATGTTTCAATATCTATTAACGCTTTAATTGTTTAAATTAATCTCATTTTCATATATATACTTAATTTATCTTAATTTCCTTTCAATGTTTATAATATATATTAATTTTCAATTACGTTTGAATTTTAAAAATAAAAATGTTATCACATTTCCAGCAGTGCATACTTAAATAAAATTTCAAGTTGTCAATTTTTTGTGCTACACTTAACTATGAGTTATAGCAGAAATATTTTTGAATTTACATAGTTATTTTCTTCCTTAAGTAATACGATATTTAGCTGTAAGTCTATAGAAAATTATACTGCTGCTTGTTATGTAATTTGCAGTTATATTAATAATTATATCGCGGAGACACGCGAGTAAAAACGTAAAAAATCTTTGATTAATAATATATTCGCCAATTAGTGCAACAATTTTGTGATTAATAAATGTTTTTTTTTTGTTTCAGGTGAGTAACTTATATCTTGATGTCAATTAATTAACGATTACCAACGTAAGTAAAATGTTCAAAATAATAC
>JABFQC010000123.1:0-36739 GCA_022817085.1 Psilanteris sp. ZL-2020
TGATCGAGACCATTCTCACAGTGTGTGCTTGTAGGTTACTCGATACTGATAATGGTGGTCATTCTAGTTCGTGTGTGTTGTAATATTGTTACTGCTGATATTGTTTGTTGTCAGTGTGGGTGATGATGTGTGTTGTTATCGTGTTGTTTCTTTGGCGTCGTTGGATGTTTTTTGGGGCCTGGAATCTTTTTTTTTTTTTTTTTTTGTTTTTTTTTTTTTTTTTTCTTTGATCTCTTTTTAAATTTTATCTTCATTTCTTTTTACTTTTTTTTTTGGGAGATTAATGAAACTCCGTTTTATTTTCTCGATTTTCGTCAATTTCTTGATTGCATGTTGCGACAGTTGTCTTAAATTACTTGCAGGAATGTGCAATAACCTCAAATTCTGACTGGTTTTTCCCGTCGGAGTCACTCCTTGTCGGCATTTCTGGGCCGATTATCGATTGAGGGCCATTCGCTGGTCTAGTTTTTTTCGTCGACACGCTGCAATTGAATTTTGGTCGCGGTCACTTTTCGAACGCGATTTCGTGCGTTTCCGCGTGCAGACAAATAGCGTGTCTTCGTGCCGCTTACTCGCGCGATTGCGGTCGATAGCTATTTTCCCCGATTTTCTCTTCGAGTGACGCGGACTATTTACAAATAGAAGTGGCGTGAGAATAGGCCACGTATATTATAATTTGTGTGACTGCGTGTGAGTGTGTGTGGTCATGTGCATGTACATCAAGTGAATCGCCTGATTCTTTACCTGCGACCATGTTGATGTATGCTCGTACACGTACGCGTGTATTTGATTGTGTGAGTATTAAAAAGAGTGACAAAACGTTGTTTATAATTCCGTATTAATATTTACCGACGAAACAAAAAATCGTTTCGTCAACAATTGCATAACTGATATTATTATTATTATTTACCCAAATTACCTTCGTTCTATTTTAGCCCAAAATGGAATCCTTCAACGTACCGTCAAAATCTGTGTCTGGGTTATAGAAACACAGTTTTTCCACCGATTATACCGTAAGACCAGTCGATTTTGAAAGCCGAAGTTATTTTGTAACCATGCAATAATACGATTTATGATTTGAATATGATTTAAAAGTTGACATGATTCTAGATGAAATAGAAAATTCAAAACTTCAAAGTAAAAGTCATCTTTTAATTGCTTCAAATCAAATGACGTAACTATTGTGTTTCCAATTTCACTAGAGTTGTTGCAACTGCCGTCGCCATGAAAAATTGTTGGACAGAGGAATGAAGATACCGAAAATTAACTGAATTAGAGCTGGTGGAAGACTGCATCTGTAAAAGTGTAGAAAGTAAATGGTGATTATTGATTCACTGTTGAACCTAATATCTCAAATTGAAACACTTTTCTAGTGACTTTTTGAAATATGAGCGGGTTACCTGTTTTAACCCACCGTGTGGAAATTCTTAGATTTTCGTGTTTTTCGTAAACACGTGAAAACTTTGTTACCACGTAATTCGTTTGGTGAAATAAGGTTTGAATTGTGAATTTAAGCAAACCTGATTTTGTTTTGTTTACAAGCAATAAACGATGGAAAGATTTTCGTAAGCAGGATTCGATGATTTTCGAGTGCTGATTACCCGACTTTCTTTTGCCAATGTTTATTGATACTTGAATGAAACATTGAACGCACCTTTTGTGGACCTGTTTATCATACGAGTTCATCGGGTCGTAGATAACCAGAATGCTCGTGCAGAACAGATCCACAAATTAGCTTGAACATCGGCCTTTGATGTTATCGTTTATATTTCATAATTAAATAAACGATCTAGGTGTATTCAGCGATACAGTTATCGCGATGACGGCGCACTTCAAAGAACCTTGAGTCGTATTGCTTTTGTAGACTGAAAAATTGGTTGATTGGCCGATGCGACATGTTTCTCTGGGTCGCCGTTTTTACGCCACAATCGAGCATGAAACAATCCTAAGAGCCATTTCTCTCGATGTAGCAAAAAGATTGTATTTTTTAATAGTCTACATGATGAAACATTGTGCCACTTTGAAACCGGAATATCGCATCAATAACAGTACACAACATGCGTTCAAATCGCTGTCGGAATATGGGAATACAGTGAAATTAAGGTCCCTTTCACGAGAGTACCTCGTGTCTCTCGTGGCCCGGATCTAACGACGTCGTCACAATCGAAAGTGCGACGTTTGTAAAGCATTTTTCCTAGCCGCTGCACGCGGATACAAAAGTTTATCCAATGTCATAAAACAGGATTGACTGGAAAAATGTTTTTTTTTTTGCGGTGCGATCGGGATAATGGGCTGCTGATTGTGAGAAACGTAAAAAGGTTGCATGTTCTTCTGCAACTCATCTGAAATTTCCTTTCTTGAATTCCAAATGAGTTCGTGTCACGTAATAGTACAAGAATCACCCATTCGAATTATGCAATGGAATTACATAGTTGCGCGATTTTGCGTGGCGTTTGACGTTTTTCGATGAGCTTAATTACTTTGTTGACGGAATCGATAATTGATTATTATTCTATTTCTACGTTTATATCCGAGAAAGAAGGAGAAGAAAAAAGAATGTGATACGAAGTTGGCGATTGGAAAGTTGTACGAGTATTGATCAGTTTCTAATCTTATGGATTATGAATCTATAATTATACTTTACGTGAATTCTAGATTATACATTCATAATCCTGGATATATTGTACAAACATTTTCCTATCACGTTCACGAAAAAACTTATTAGTTAATAAAGTCATTATTCGTGGAATATTAAAATAAAATTAAGCCTTTCCGAATAATAAGTCAATAGGGTGATTCAAACGTTGCTACGACAATTGATAAAAAAAGTTATAAATACAATATTAATGATATAAAAATGTTTATTATATATTGTGAGCATACATTACGTTCAAAAGTCAGACGAGTATATAAATTATCCATTCTTATATAAGAAATTATTTTAGGATGGTGCACAAGAAAAATAATATTTTAGAGTTGATAGACTTAAAAAAAAGACAATTTAAAATTTTTTTTGTTTATTTTTTTTTATATAAATAAATTATTTAATGTATAATATCGTCACGTTACGTAAATTATATTTATCGCATCTATATGATATTCGAGTTCCATAAACGATAGTGAGGGATTGGAAAATTGACAGAACCAGCGAGGTCACTGGTTCCTTGCAGCTTTCATAAATCCTTGCTTTTTGCACATAAATAATTATTAGTTTAAATATCAAAATTGGTATCTTGTTCCGAGCCAAAGCATATTTTTCGGCTTCAAAAGAGTTCGGATGTGGGACGTCGATTGTGTCAATTTCGAAGACCTCGTGTTGTAATGTTAAAAACAAAACGTTCCATCAAGCGATGGCAATGTTTCAAGTTTTGGACCTCGCTTTTTTCAAGCCATTCTCTTCTGAAATGGTAGCGTTAGGTGGAATGCGTTATTGGATTTGTCACGGCAACTGTCGCCTTGATTAGAGTTCAATTTTGATTTATTCACACGGTCAAGGAATGCCATTAATTATAATCCGTTATATTACCAAAAGAACTCGATGTATCCAGTCATTCGGAATGCTGAAAAAATCTTGATTATTGGAAGCAAAAAATGACAGTTATCTTGTATTTAAGGAATAATTTAAATTTCTCTCAGAAGACAATTTTGAAGCTTTACATTGATATATAAATGAACAATGCGTTAGTTTAATGCTTACAATATTAGATTGCATATAAAGCGATCATTAAATAATTCATATTATAACATAAATAATAATGAGAAATAATTATATACGTAATTATTTTTCAGCTTGCGATTACCATTTTCTTCTATGCATGACATCTACGTAATCGTTATCATAAATGAATCTCATTATCTATCAATTGTTTTGCAACAAAAAAGAAAGCATACTGCATATTAGTATACTATACTTATAGTAAATTGTAATATAAATTTGATTAATAAGTTTGATTAATATTTATTTCCATGCATTTATTGGAATTTTTGCGGGAAATAAAATTGTTGTCAAATCGTTGAAGGAAAAAATATATTTTTAAATGTCAATGAGACCCAGAGGAATTCATCAATCGTAGATAATTTAAATATAATCCACTCGAGGATTCTTGTATAAAATAATAAAATCAGATTTTCCGTATGTAGTCTGCAATATAGATACTTTCATAAACACTCGGACCCTGATTAACACGGAAAAGTATCAACTCTGAAATCATACTGAATTCATTGTTAAAGATTAATATGTTCAAAGTGCATTGACTCAACGATTAATTCATACTGGCTAAAGTGATTATTTCTGCAATCTTCCGCATTTTAATAAAAAACAGATCTTGTTCTTGACTTTCTTGACTAAACGATCAAAAATATAAAAAATCCTACATGTCTGCAATTATTGTTGAAATTAATATTTATGAGATTACAATTTCATTACTAAATGCGTTTAGACTTTATAATACTACATATCTGTATACTACTATAACTAATTTTTTAAATTAGTTTTGAAAATGTCCATCGCGAAATTCAACATCGTTATCAATAATTATATATATATATATATAAATTTATATTTTTCTCGTCGTTGACCGAATTAAGAGTTTTGTTACAAGAATTCTACCCTCAGTGGCTCGTACACATGTTATTGCAAAAACTACTTTCATTGCTCTTGCAACAAGTTGGACAAGATGATTGCAGCTTATAAGCGATAAAATGAAATAAGTCGAGCGATCTTATCACAACTAGTTCCGAATGGACATGAATTCACATGGAAGAAAATGAAATACAAAGTTGGACGATTCGAAAGACCCGTTTGATTGGATCATTTGCGACTTTTAATTGGCAATATTAATGCGAGGTAGTTAAGTCAATCATTGTCTTTTGACTTTTCATCCTATAGCATTAATAAGAAGGGAATTCCTATTGCTATTTCTGTCATCAACTTTTTTGGCAACACTGACTGGCAGTTCATAAGAAGACTAAGCGTGCAAGGAAATGGGATTTGCACGAAACTTCAGCGTGACCAGACCAGGCATTTAACGTTCCTCGAATCACATTATCAGACAAAATTCTCATTACTTGGTGGACAAACACGCGAGCGTCACGATATTCTTTCGTGATACGTGTGACATTTTGAACGTTTGGAACGAAGTTCGGTATTTGGCAGACTTTATCTGCGCAATTTTTGAGAAAGCTGAATCATCGTGTCATGCGACGGTTAATTTACCTGTGACTAATGTGAATATATACCTTCGGAGGAACTATGGGATATTTACGTATCTCCGACTGGGGCAGGTTTATCCCATGGATTCATGAATCATGTGAATTGGATAATAGTTCAATCAAAGTTCAACATTTTTTGGCGTGTCAAAACAACGCATTGCGTCATCGGGGACGTTTAAAATTCTGTCTGTCTGGGTCCGGCGAATTCATAAATCCATAATAAATTGGGCTTAGAAGTTTCCCAAAAGCGATTGCGTAATTGTGTGAATGTAAATTCTGAAATTACGTAAAGCATATCCGCAAAATTTTGGATTTCGTCAGTTTCGATTTGATCGACTCGATATCGTGTATTTACACGTGCAATTAATTTATAAATAGCCGTTTTAAATTGGTACTTGATTGATTGATAAAAGTATATCGCATCAGAAAAACAAGCGATATGTTGCTAATTAATGCTTATCGCAGTTTAAAGTTATCCGACGCTTGACTTTGTGCTGATAGTCTTCCGCGATTGCTTGTCGATTTCCTACGTGCATAGCGCGTGTCTTCAGTTTCTGCTATTCCGGATGATAATGCCAAACTCACCGTGTGATCTTGATCGATTGCTAAACTTTAAGGCTACATAATTTTTCCTTGCATTAATCCAGCTAATCCGACACGCGACAATGATTAATAGTGTCACAGAAATGAATCAACAATTTCAAGAACGATCTAGGATTTGGAGAGAATTCGACGGTAAATATACATACAATTGTACGTCTAGGACACGATGTAAAGCGTAATGATTTATCTGGATTTATAATTATCTTCGGAGAATTAACCATAATTACACGGACGTCCAACTTTGCATCGATAAGGAGATATAACAGCTGTATTGATATAATGATAATTAGATGTCATCAAATTTGAAGGACCAATAGTACACCCAAATGCGATATCCGAGAAGTTTATTGGTATAATTTTGCATTTTTTTTTATTATAATCAATTGTTAAATGCACAATGTATTCTGAAATTTACTGCAAACTATACTACAATTGATGGAAAGCATATATAAAGAATAAATTAAATACTAATAACTAAAATTTACTTCGAGCAAATTTTAATTATTATTAATTACTTTAATTTTCTTTATTGTGTCCACATCGATACCGATGTATCCAGCACGTTTCAGAATATATTTTGCATAGCGACCAAGCCTTTGTAAATTATAAATAATTTTCAAAGCATATTTGCGCAATGACGAAATTCTTAATTACGAATCATTATTCATAAATGTCTATCCTGATGTGTCTAGAACTAATCAATCGTCAATTTTCATGCGTAATCATTTAAACGAAACGAGCGATAATGGTGACGTAGTTACGGAAGGATTGGTTAATTGTCATTGCGAGACTTGCGTAGAACCAAAGTTATTCTTATTACAATCTTAAGCTTTGTTTTGGAATTTGAAAAGCACTTCTGCTTTCAAATCTTTCAATTGATTGATTGTCAGCGACACAGTTTTCAACTATTACCAAACTGTTTCGCTGATCAAATCAGACTGCGGAAACAAGCGTCAGGCAAGTATTAAGACACTAACGTCTTAATTAACGCACCGGTTGCACCAACACAACACACCGTGTGCATTTTCTGAGTCGTTGGTGTCTGAAAATAAGACAGACTTTCATGA
Organism: Psilanteris sp. ZL-2020; assembly: GCA_022817085.1. Classification (NCBI taxonomy): domain Eukaryota; kingdom Metazoa; phylum Arthropoda; class Insecta; order Hymenoptera; family Scelionidae; genus Psilanteris; species Psilanteris sp. ZL-2020. The sequence continues at coordinate 6,882 of JABFQC010000123.1, forward strand.
AGCTTGTTTTTTTGCAACGTCTAGCGTTAGTAGCGGAATTAAATTGTGGTTCAAACGAAAAACGTCGAGTTCTCCATGCGGAAAATCTTGCGTAGATTCTCGTTTTCACCGTCTTAGACGCTGGATTCCGATTAGCCTCGACCAAGCTATCTTCACTTTCACTGACGATAGGAAGTTATTAAGGTCGTACCATAATAGTTTGCGTTTATTAAAGGCATCGTAGAAGGTGGAACCATAATTCTTGTTGTTAAGATAGTTTAGTTCGAGTATATTCACTGGAATAGACGCCAGCGCTGTCAGTCCAGCCGGAATCACGGTCCGGTTTGTATACGCGCAATTTGTTGTTTTGTAATTTCCCACGTAATGACATTCTCGATATTAGGAAGCTATATAGACTAGGTTGCGAATCGAGGCGAAGGCAACGTTCGCGAGTGAACACGATGTTGCTTGATTCTGGTTGCGTCAGGAATGTAAGCGAGGTGCCCAGCAAATTAAATAATCTCATTGCGTAATGGTCCTCGTCACGAATGCAAAGTCTTGTGTATTCTTCGGTACAACTGTACTCGGCTGTTCGTTTTCTCGCGTGTTTCTCGATACTTAATGACGGCTTTTCTTCATTCTGCGCGCCAGGATACGCTTCTGGACAGATCTCGTAACACAAACTAGTTTTGCTTCTGGAATATCCGAATAGATACACGATTCGCTGTTGGGTACATTATTTGCGGTTGAATGCCTTGGTTACATTTCTCCGTTTGATCCAAAATGGCGGGAACTTGGAACATTATGAAGATATCTTTTCGGAAAGATATAAAAAAATGTCACGAAGAGTTCTAGTGTCAAAGGAACAAATTGAACAAGCGTTATAATTCGCGCATGATATATAATCGCCGAATATCAAGCACAACAATTATATTCTTAATTGAGAGATTAAAAGCAAATTCGAAAATAATGACAATAAAAGTCCATGCTGAAATGACGCGTGACTGTCTGCATTCTACGCGATGATTAACGCGCGCAATTGTAGAATCATTAACTCGTCGCAATAACTGGAACTAAATTTGATTAAAATCGATCGATCGATACATCAACGTCTGCGTGATCGTATTGACGTTCCCGACGGTAATTTATTCTCAATTTCATTAACACTTTCGTTATTCAATTCTCTATTAATATTCTCGACGCGTGTGCGCAATACCGTGTAATGGAGAGAACAGAAATGCGATTATTAAGAAATCAAAAGCGTGACATTGAACCGAACCCGTGGTCAATTTTAACAACTACAATGGTATTGGAATTTGGAACACTTGGACCGAAGTACCAGGCTCCCAAAGAAGCGCCGCTGTCAGCGAATACCGAAGTAAATATTAAATTGACAAACAAAGCACCTAAGTGAGAGAGGAAGCAGAAGTAGAAGAATACGAAACATAATGATCGAGGATAAGTCTAGGAGCATTGGGCTTTGCTAAGTATGTTGCGATGCGATTCGCGCAGGTTTACTTATGATTGGTTGACGGGATTGTGCGTACGACGGCGTTTAATAAAGTACCATTTTGCTACCGGCTGATTGTCGCGACCAATCCAGTTGCTTAATTTTCGGGACGGCGGATTATTTCCGCATAGATTGAAACGAATCTCTGACGTTCGACAGCCAAAGATTGTTAAAATGACGAAAACTCGTGGATTCTGAAGAGGTGATCCTTGAAACCAATCAAAATATTGATTCTGCTGCCCGACCTTATTCGTTTGCGTTGAATCAACAATATTATTCGCTACGTCACAAAATTGCGTTTGGTTACGTCAAGCGATTCATTTTTAAATAATGCGGAATGTGGAATTAAACGAAAGGTATTTTTAAGTAATTTGCACTTGAATAATCGAAACTTGAAGTCATTAAGAGATGGTTTCTTGGACATAGACGCCTGTGTCTTAAATTAAGACAAACTCATGACGCTCGTTGTTCGCTATGAATTCGATTTTCACAACTCGATAGACGGGCCGACGAACGTACGTGGTAATCAGACTGTTGGCATATTTAAGGAAATATTTTGTAAATGGAAGTCAAGTGAATTGAAACAATTGTAATTAGAGCGCTACAAATATGCAGAATATAACATTTTGCGCGACTTTGTTTTCACTGGTTTTGTCCATTAAGAGGTGATACTGTTATAGTACGTATGCGTATATTCACGAAGAAAAATTATATTTAACAATTTACAGTATAATATATCACAAGTGAGGTATACTTGAAAATACTATAAAATTTACTATATCGTATATTAACAATTTTCACGCAATTTGGAAACATCACTACGCCGGTTGAAAACTTTATTTCGTGAAATCCTAATGTTTATTGTATTTTCAATTATATTGGTCTTTTGTTATTTATATAGTAATTTTGCTTTTATATTATTGTTCTCATATGAAATATGATTTTGCCGTAAACTTGTTTACGTCGAATCAACGAAAAACATTCAGCGCATCACCTTACCATTTGAACCGACGCACCCTAGCCTTCACATAACCATTTAAATACCACCTTTGACCATCGATGCTTTTTTGTTAACAAGATCTACACCGTTTCGTTATCTCGATGTAACAATTTGACCATATGGACATGCCAACCTAACAACGAGAATTCGGTGGCATTGACGGACTTTGATACCAAACTATTGATGGCCGCACAAAATCGCACGTGACATTAGCTATTTCGTTATTTTGACGCTTACTCGGGACAATGGGATTAGCATACGTGAATTGCATTGATCTTGAATTCACGATACTACTATGAAATGTGCATATGCCTCAGGCGAAAGGTCCGCGGTGTTTTGTTAACGCGGATTTTGAGCATTAGCATACAATGCGATGGGCCAGGGTACACAACGAAGCCGGATTAAATGCATTTTTGAACAGCAATTGGCTCTGGGAATATTCATTCGACGAACCGGATGAAGCGCTCGAGACCGCGAGCCTTGTTACCCTGAGACATTTACGTAATGATATTTAGTCGATTAATATTCGGTCGCACGAATAATGTCTTTTGAATGTCAGACGACGGTGAATGGGTAAAGAAAAATGGGATCTTTGGTGCGGGATTGGGTAATATTGCGAAGACGGAGCTGATCATTAGGAAAAAATGTCAGACGATTATCAAGTTTCAAATGAAACATTCATAATCAAATTAATTGAACGCGAGTGAAAATAACGCGTCAAAGTAGACACGTGAATAAAAAATCGCACGATCATGTTGTTATCGGTCCGCTTGATACAAGAGGAATGGGGACAAGTGTTCAAAACTCGATCAATTTTATGTCATTGCGATGATATGACATGTTTATTGAATTAATTTGTAAAATGTAATAATGATAATGATTCATAAAATACATGTGCAACAAGATAATGGGTTTTACGATTTATATCGTAATATTTCGATGCCTACGATTGGTTACTGAATCTCTATTCGTTATTACGATCTCAATTCCAAGTCTTTTGCGGAATGATATTGTAAGACAAACGGTGTATCCGTTTTGCATTAAAATTTAATTTTTTGGTGAAAGTAATAACAAATGACGTCGATTTGTACGATATTTTGACTGAGCGAACGACGCGCGATCTGTCCAATCGAACCCAAATCAAATACCACGCACACGTGTTGTTACCATTTGGCCTACATTCTTTGGGCGCTCGTTGCATCACAAAATGAAAACCCAATGGAAGTTTAACATAAACGCGTCCATGGCAATCAAATATTCACCGGTTCCGCGTTACACGAGCGCGGACTTTGTCTGGTAGAAATTCGAGGCCCGACCTCAATACCCACATGTCTTCGGCTTGGTTTCTCGTCTGTCACGAGCCGGTTCATCTTTTGCGACGATGAGAACATTTTCGCAAAGCCCATTTGTATTTTCGAGTTTCAAAACTAGCAAAAAAAACGGACACTAAGTCTGTTTAGGCACGCATTTGCATAGCTAATTTTGGTTTGAGCCGACGACGAAATGGTCGCGTACGATATGATCCGGTGAAATAAAAAAAAAAAATGTTAGATTAACATATCGAATGCAACATTTCGAAAAAAAACGAAGAAGAAAAAAAAAGAAATTGTATCGTTTCGTTAGAAAGCGTGTTGTTTTGTAAACAAACGATCGCCAACCGGAAGGTCAATTCATTAAATAAAACGAAAGAATAAATATTGTCATTAAATTCTTGCGAAAGATTGGTATTTGTTTTTTGTTTATAAATTAACAAAATAATGAATATTATCTTGCGATGGAATGTTATTTATGTTTTTGTTTTGATAATATGACCTTGCAATTGATGGTGGTTTATTGACAAACAACATTTTTTCAAGAACGTACATTTTCTGTTATGCCAAACTCGATAAAAATTACCATACATAGCGCGAAGTTTCGTAATGACGCTACCAATTTTACTATCGAAATTGAGAATTTTGACAATTCCTTTCGGTCAAATTGAGTCAAATTGCAGCAACATTATCACCAGATTGCCGAGGCGAAAGACGCGCGAAATAATCGCGCATAATGGATGTCATTATGTCGCGATCGCTCAATCGATTTTCCCTTCGCGTCGGCATTTCAAAAATTTCCACGCAAATTGCGCACGCGTTCGATCGCGAAATAAAAAAAAAGCCGCGCATGCAAATGCGATAACAGTAAAATTCCGCTTGTTAGATTTGATTCATAAAAATGCAACAGTCATTGCGTCGACGCTACCGCCGCCTATGGGAAACTCGTTGTTTGTTTATGAATCGTAAAATACGAGGACACTTGGTTTGACGCTTTTTGTTTCGTGGCGGTTTTTTTTTTTTTGTTATTAATTATTCAAAATGGCGTGGGGAATTTAGCCGTGCGGGTTTGGTTTGTTTTGCTTTAGGTTTTGCGCGCGCAGTCGTAAAAGCCCGATGACTCGTGATGACGCCAATCGGTTCGCGCGTCTTTTCATTGAATTTTCACGAAGCCGCGGCTCATTATGCGCGATTGACGTCATCAGGCTCGTTTCAAATGAGTCCTGTAAGAAGATACCATTTTATGGTAATTTTCTGGTTCTGCCGGTTCTGTAATCGCATCGGTTGTTACTAATATTATTGATCGACAATGTTTGGTTCTGCGATGACGGAGGAGACGAAAATATTTGAAATGTATATATATATATTTATTTGATTGGGTACACTCGATGTTCTTTTTGTTTTTTGATCAGAAAATTTGCATTAAACGAATCATTAAGTTTTATGAAATTTAGCGCATATTTCTATGTACTTATATATATGTTATGTACAGACATTTATTTTTAGTTTTGAAGTCGTTAATTTCAAATTTGTTCCTAAGTCATGAATCAGATTATCATATAATTATCTGCATTAATGACATCTGCGGTTCGAAACAAATTTGAAATTAATGTATTAAAAAATATAAATAATTGCATAATAATGTTGTAATTATAATATGCATTCTGATGGATAGAAAAATGTCTGAAGTCATCAGTGGGGCCTTTAAATGCTTCTTTTTGTTGCTAAAACAAACCGGTTTTTTGAATCCTCAAATCTTATTATTTTGTAACAAATCGCGTTGCATTCAATGCAGTCGATAACATATCAAATCATTCGAAATTTATTGTCAGATAAAACATTCGAAAAAAATATCATAATATTTATAGAATGACCGCTAATTACATTAACGTTAAAAATAAATTAAAGCTATTTTTAATTAACAATTGTGCAATACAGAAATGACTGTACATAACAGACGTGACTATATATACAGTTACACGACGCGTTTTATCATCAGTTCATAACACTAGCTCCATACTTCATCCTCACCCAACGTCTTCCGAATTTTGAGCAAAACCTTCCAAAGATGTCTCATCCGTTTGAAATCAGAAGTACGACTTTCGGTACCTCCAGTCGTATAAATAAATGTCAAAGTGCATTTCATAAACCAATCATTCAGTATGTATAATATAATTATATACATACATATACACTCTTAAAAATATAAATATATATATAGTTTGCACCAATTATTGCTATTCTATGCGATAAGAAAATGTTTTTTAATAATGCACTCATATTATCAGAAACTAAAAAAAAACTAATATCAATTATTACCGTTTAATCTATATAACACAAAACTGTAACTGTAATTTAAAAATATTATCACTTATTGATAAGTTAAAGCACCTTTCTTATATAACCATTGCGTCCATTGGATCCATTAGATCTATCGAACCATTAATTATAATCTCGTCACGAAACAACTTAATATTTGTTTCTAGAAATATCAAACTTCCTCTGTAAACCAATTAATTCTACATAATATTATTACTATTATTATAACATTAAATTGATTGACTTGACTAATCCTTGATTATTCTTCCAGGAGCAGCCTGCGCAGAATTGCTCGCCATGAGGAACCAGAGTTCAGTAACGCGAGCATCCTGAAGAGCATGGAGACCTTCGTGCGTACCGTCAGCGAGATGGAGGAGACCATCCTAGTGCCAAGCCGTTTGCTGGACCTCGCTGTGGGCGACGCCGCGGACACAGTCTGCCTGAAGAGCAGGCACAGTGGCGCCACCATTAAGGATACCCTCGGCAACACTGACCTGTACCGGTTGTACAACACCATCAACCAGATGAAGGTCGAACTGCTGTGGTCCAAGGAGTCGTCCGGCACTCAGGAGAGGGACGACCACGAGACTCCGAGAATCGCCAAAGACAGACTGGGCCACGTGCGTTGCCCCAGCACCACCTCCATACAGAGCGTGCAAAGTGCCTCTTCAATAGCTTCGTCCACATCTTCGTCGTCCTCGTCGTCCGCCTCGGACTCCGACTCAGACGCCGGGATCGAGAACGACTCCGGCCTGGAGTCTGAAGATATCAACGACAGGCTCGCCAATCAGGCCGCGGAGAACTTCCGGCGCCATCTGCGGGGTCTTCATCGTAGCATCAATCGCATGACCGAGGCCGCCGAATACCTGACCCTGCGGTACCAGACGGACGTCGGTGGACAAGTCTGATAACGAACGCACCCATTGGTTACGTTCTTCCTCCCGTCTTAACAAGACCCCCCCCCAACCCTTGCCCCTTTCCCATTTCATCCACGACCCTTTTAGAGCCCTGTTTCGTTCTTCCTCATTACCGCCCACGCTGCTTTGATGACACCGCTGCTGCTTCTGCTCTCAACCTGGCACCAGGACAGAGACTGCTCAGGCATTTAACGGACCTCCAAGGAATCTAGGAACTCCACGTGACGCCGCCCTCGGCTGTTCAATGATCCACGCCAATGGCTGCTCCATTGGGTCGCTGGCCTGGGTTCATTGGTTTTCAAGTGAAATTGCATTTCTGACGGTGTATCTTGGTCGGACGAGGACATAGGGTCGGACACCGCGCACTTTGTAATTTGATTGTTCCATGTTATTTATTTGTATCTCGCCATTTTGTAATTTGGTTTTTGCATTGTACAATTGTCAAATTCCGTTCGTCGTTGTTTGGTGTAAAACTTGTTTTGCGTTCAGTATTAATTGGTGAAACGATTGGACCCGAGAGGGACTTGCACTTGGATTTGTAATAGCTGGCGTAGAGGCGTTGTGTGTATGGCACGTTGCAAACAAAATTATGAACCGTTATGTATGTTGAACAATAAATGGACAAAGTACAAGTTTTAACTATGATTTTCAGTTGAACCTTTTTTCCGACCAAAATACACGCGGGCACTCTTGTTTGACCAGAAACCGATGAAATTCGTGTCCGATTGACGTTCAAAATTGTTCGTAAGAGGTCAAAAGTCGTTTTGAAGAAATCAGTCTGATAGCTGCATTTTTGGCCGACGTAAGGCAATTATTCGATTCCTAAATAGATTTCTTATTCATCGACGACGCGGGAATATAAGGTCTGTGTACATAGATCATTATATCTGTTATTTATATTTCTAACGCTGTATACGTTTAATCGCGAGTTTATGTATCTATTTATGTGAAGGTGATATATTGCTTTGAGCATAAATCTAAAATGTGATTTGGTCTTTCATGCTGTTCAAATGCAAAACCAGAAACCTGTTAACGCTGATCTGTTAATTTTTCTTCCCAAAGCAATAATTTTGATTATGAAAGACTGAATAATACACCAATTTTTATTTGATATAAATTGTGATATTAGATATCAGTTATGTTCTCAACATATTAATATCACATATCACTTTTTTTACAACGAGAAAAATATCTGCGACGCTTCATTTAGTCTTGTTTGTTCATCAGTAGTGTGTTGTCTTGTAAATAAAATCAAAACACGATGAAATTCATTTCTTACTTCATTCAGTTACTTGAGCTTTTCAATCGTAATGAGGTGACAAGGAAGATAACGAAGAAATGGTGTATTAGCGAAGCATACAAGAACGTAACTTCCGCCTTGTTTTTCTCTTTGTATATAATTTGTAAATAAAAACCAGAAATTGAAGAAAGCAATGCGCAATGTAAATTATATATAACTAATGAAACAAAATTTTTGATCTTTGCCTTGTGTTGATCGTCGCTGCGATTTCGAGCATCCTCGACGAAAACACCACGTTCAAAAAGTTGTGAAGAAGGAAAAAGTAAAAGAAAAAAAAATGGAAAAAGTAATAATTAAGAATCATAAGTTAATTATAAAACGAAATCGACGAGCGGGTTCTTGTTTCATATAACTTAATTGGATTCATTTTGGGGTTTAATGCGTTCATATTTTATAATTACTTTATCGGGATAAGGAAATGTCAGGTAATTCGCTAGATTGTTTAGTTTATGTAATCCTATTACGAATTCGGCGCTTGTTGAGCTCATTTGATAACTTACTGTACGCTGCAAATTTTGTGTATTAATTGGTTCGATTTGTCATGCATTGAGGCGACTTCGGATTCAGTAACTTGGATCAAAACTTGATGATATTCTTTAATGTTTCGTACATTGCGATTTGATAAAAATAAACGAATGTTTGATAAAAAGTCAGAAAAAATAAATATAAAAAAAATTTTCATTCAAACGAGGCCTTTGACAGTTGGGAATATTGAAAGACCAAGTGCTGTGCATACTGTATGTCGCGAAATGACAATTCAAAAAATATTTTAAATCGTACCACGCGTTTTAGTGCATTAAGTACATGCAAAATATGTGTGTCTTGACATTAGTATCCGAAATGTGTTTTTGTAAAATTAATGTTTAACAAGACATTGTTTGCTCGACTTGTTTTGTATTTTATAATAATTATTTGTTTGCATCACCTTATTGTACAACAGAATATTGATAATAAATTTACAAGTGTCTTTTTCAATGGTGTGTGTATTATTTTCATCTGAAATTAGACCTCATAATTATGTATTTAATATTTATATTAGTTTTTTGAGTTATGAAGAAAATATCAATTTTTATTATGAGCAATAAGAATATATCACAAATAATTGTGTTAATCGACAACTTAAAGGATCATTGCTTTTTTGTATATATATTTCTATATGTTTGAGAAATTTAGCAAAAAATCAATCAAATTAATTACATTCAATTAAAAATAGTTATTTAACAACAAAATATATAAGAAAAACTATTGAATGATAAAATGTAATTTTTCGAATATTTTAAATAAAAGAAAGAACTTAATAGATGATATTTGTGACCAAAAAGTACATTCATTTAAACATTCGTATATATAGTTTTCTACTTGAACAAATACCTATACAATCTATATCGTATTGAATTATATTACAAAGTTCTATTATTTTTTAACATATTGTTTGACTGGTATTAAAGATAATAATACTTAATTCTAAATTATTAAATGAACGTTTAGTTAACAGTAATATATATATATATATGCATTATAAGTTATCTATATTATCATATTGTTTATTTATAATTATTTATATTTAATTAGTTAATAATGGTCATATACATTTATTATTTTCATGTAACAAATAATTTGTAAGAAGTTAAATATAATGATAATCTTATATTTCAATTGGATAAAATGAAAAATTACAATTCATTTTGTTATAACTCAATGATAATAATTAGCCAATAAACCCAAAAGTTATGTAAATAATTAAACAAATTTCTTTTGATGAAATACCCATATAATGGGCAATTCCCAATATCCAAATTACGTCATAATTGTCAATAACATAAATCAAATACAATAATTACACATATGTGTTATTATTCATAATTAATTTATATCTATAATAAAAATAGAAGGTTTCCCTTAGATCATCAATTTTATTTGTTTATAAAAAATTATTTCGATCAAAATAATAAAATCATAGGACATTTTTTTACATATAATTTCATTCTTAATTAGCAATTTGATCTATGATAAACAGCTATTTACCATTCATAAATTTTAATGCTAAATTACTATTGATATACGATGTCGTTATGAATATGTGAAATGATGTATGAAATGTTATTAGATATACAGTCAAATTTGTCAAATATATAAAAATGCAAATTCACTTAAATAGTTGTTTTATCTGAAGTTAAATAAAAAATGCGAAGTTTAGACTCAATTTTCGAATAATAAAATTATGGTCAAGTTTTAAAATATGAATTCAATACTTATTTAATGATACAAAAATATGACAAGATATAAGTACATAAAATAAAGATAAAAGTATTAAAAATCGACTTGAGAACACAGTATAAATAAGTTTTTTCTTTATTACATGTTATTAAGTAAAAGTTATTTTTAATATTTACTATTTATATGGTTATAAAATGATTATATATAAATTAATATAAGTATATATATTATTATTTGGATAAATTATATACCGGTTTTAACGTTGAGTCCTATTTATAATATAAAAATTATGAATACAAGTAGATAAGCAGGTTTCTTCTTTATCAAAATTAGCCTCTGTAATAACTATCATAAAAGGTAAACTGCAAAATGCAATCGTAAAAGTGCTTTGTTTATGCAAAATAAGTAATCAACAAAATTGAAAAAAACAAAGTTTTGTTAATGATTTATCTTATATTTTCTCATAAAAAATACTAAGTAAAAGTAAAAACAATGTAATAAAGGAGGGGATAACAATTAATTTAAACTAGACAACGTTAAGATTCGTATGTATGAAGTTTGACGGTGTTGATAATACTTTTGCGCGCGTAATAAATAATGACGAATTCATATAAAATTATATAATTACACGCATCGATATTTCTCGAAACAAAGGTATAAGAGAAATATAATACAATTTCTGCGACAGTACTCTCGTAACTTAATTATTAAAACTGAAATTTAGACGGAATACTGTACTCTTAACCTCAAATACGATTTAATTTTAATTTTTATGTAAATTATAAACAAATAGGTGATCAAGAATTTCAACCACATCATTCGAAGTTCTTCAATTATATTTAGCATCAATACAAAAGAATGAATGAAAGAAAGCGTTCAAAAAAATAACCATTCATTTTGGAAGATGGACAGAATAAAATACTTAGTTTTGATAATTTTTATATTCAATACTGTATTGACATCTGAATTACCAAAACTTAGGTAATTAATTTGTTGTTTCTCAATCGTACATAATATTTTCTTAATTAATACAAAACAGCTTTCCAAATACTTATACTTTTGAAGTACTATTTTTTATATGACAATTTTTTATTATGCAAATTTAACTTGATTTAAAGTCATTTTCAAATTGTTGAGTTAATGTCGTTACAATTAAAGTAATGTTATTTTATTGTTTTAAATATTTTTAATGTGTTATCAAAAGTTTGTTCACTGTTTATATTTTGCGAAAACGAGATTTGAATTTTACATACATAAACATATAAATTATATATAAATATTCAACTACATGTAAAATAATAATTATTATTAATTAATAAATTAATTACTATCTTGTGATATATATATTTATATAATTATTTACAGACAAGATGAATTTGGAGATAACCCCTTTTCATTTAAAAGAAAAAAAAGGTATTACGCGATGAAAATAAATGCTAAACATTAATTATAATATTAATTATAGAAATATCCATATATATTTTATATTTTCAATGTTTTATAGTACTGGTAGTGAATATGAGGTCAACCCTCATTCCTTGTACTATAATAAGAATCACCAAAATAAAATTAGTATAAAGCCTGATATATTTGGTGATATGTAAGTATTATATACTTATAAGTTTCTTTAATTTTATCATAATTTTATAATTTAAATTTAATAATTGTTTATGTTTCATACATATTATTTATTATTGTACATTTATTTAGAAATAAGCATGACAAACTACAAACAAATAAAACTAATGAAAGTTGTCAGGAGCAATTGAATAATATTATTAAACAAAAAAATTATGAAGTGAAATATAAAGATTATTACAAACGTCTTATTAAATTTCTTCTAATTCAATCTGTTTTTGCGGTAAGATATTTACTTATTTGATTATCTAATAAATATATTGTGTTACAAATAATGTTTTTTAATATGCTGTATAGTAGTATGTAACATAAATTTAATATTATTTCAGGAAGAAAATGGAGTTGTTTATGGAAAAATTGGAATTCATGCCACTATTGAAGAATTTAATATTCTACGTAATTTTGATAATATATCAGTTCAAGCTATCGATAAAATTTTAAACAAGATAATTGTAAAACACAAAGAATCTCTGCCCATTACCATATCCACATTTTTTATATCAGTTTTAAATTTTATTATTGATTATGTAAGGTTATATTTATTTAATTGTAGTGTGATAAAGTTTTATTGTATATTTTATAATACATTTTTTATTTACTATTTTGTTTTATTTGTTACAGAAGTTACTATTATATGCATTGTTTGCATGTTTATTAATAATATCCGTTACATTGAAATATTGTGCCAGTGGAATTTCAATGATAACTTTATTAGTTATTTTATGTAGTTGGGTAATAACACATATCAGTATGGTAAAGGTAAGTTGTATATGTTTCATGATATATACTTTTAATAAAATATACATAATATTTATACAAGAAAACGGTGTTCTTTTATACAGGATAAAAACAACGAATTTAAAACATTAAAATTGATACATACTCATATGCCATCATCATGTGCGCCTGAAACGCAGTATTGGTATGAAAAGCAATGGTTGTTTCGATTAATATTTTGTAAATATCTCCTATTATAAAATATTGTATATTATAAATCAATATTATTTATTGAACAGTTTTTATTAAAACTATACTCTTCATTTCAGCAACATCAACTGAAACAGATTGTAAAAAATTTATAGATGCACAAATGCCTTCATCTTCTTATTTGGAAGTTACACCATTAGATTCGTTACTTAAAATGATTTATGTTGCTTTCATAGAAGGTTTTAGTGCCTATGGAATGGCTCTAAGAAAATTTTCATCGAACTTTACAAGTTAGTTTATTATATCAATTATATATATCACATTTAAATATATAAATTAAATAATAATAATAATAAATGTAAAACTGTCGTCTGTAAAACTGGTCGTAAATACAATTGATATTTGAATAATAAATACATTAATTTGTATATAAATTCTTTATAATTATTTTTGATTTCAGGTGATATGAATTGGTTTAGTGCTCACTATACACAACTGCTTATTTTAGGGTTTCAGTCTTTGATTCCTTTATTTGTGATTTTTCTTATAATTACAAAATTCAGTATATTTAATTTGCTTACCAGTATAATTTTTAGACGTAACTCAACTTCGGTACCAAATAGAATTGAAAATATATCAAAACGTGTAAGTATTAGTATATATTAAAACCATATTTTATATCTAGTAATATAACGTTTATATTATCAAAAAATGTATTATAGAGTCATATTGATAATAAGTATCTGAAAGAGAAAAAGAGAGGGAAGAAGATTTCACAAACAAGTGACCAGAGTGAAACTGAAGATGTAAGTTAAGAGTCATTATTAATTTATTGTTAACAAATTAAATTGTAGACATTAAATTATAAACTTACATAATTCCACAGGATCACTTAATTATTATTAAGAAATCAAAGAAAAGAAAGAAAGCGTCAACAATTTCCATTAAATGCATTCAAAATAAAATTGTAAGTTAATTTAAATTACAATTTACTTAATTGTTTATGTCTTTTTTTTGTGTATAAAAAATATTAAATTAGAAATTCTTATTTATAGGCTAAAGATTCAAGTAACACAGATTTAAGCAATTTAGAGGATAGTGATGAAAACATGAAAGTAATGGTTAAACCAAGAAAAGTTAATAAAGTAAAGGAAGTGTTATTGAATAATGAAAAAGAAGAATCTAAAATGACATCACAAATTTCAACTGAAATCCAACAGCAATGTGAAAATTAAAGATTTAAAATTATCATACAACAAAATTAAAAAAACAAATCAAAATGAAACAACTGATTTATATCTGGATGGAAAATTAGAATATACATATTGTACAATAGTACATATTGTATCTAAAAAGAATTTATTATTTATACAAATTATGAAATTTTGAGAATCTGCATTAATATAAATGTTTTTATATTTTTTTTTAAATATTCAAAGCAGTATCTTTAATTATTTAAGGACTTATTATAATGAGTAAGTTTAGTTATTACGTATTAATAATTTTTACATCTACATATGTATAATTGTAAGGTAAACCAGTTGCAATAACTACTTTGATATATTTTGAAAACTATGTTTTTGAAAGTTTAAATAGATTTTCTGTAAGTATTTAATTATAATTTTATAATTGAAAAGTTACAGTTTATTATAAAATGATTACATTATATTTAATGGATATAAAAACATGTATGATAATACCCTACTAGTTAATAATATTGGATAATATACTATGTACAATTATAGGTATATTGTAATATACTTATAATATTAAATAATATTATGTAAATATTATGCGCTAAAAGGGTATCATTAATCAATTATTTTTTGATTGCAATTAATTAATAGTTGAGTTAACTTGTTTTCCCTTGTCAACATGGAACATAAATAATGTAAATAATATATTTCATAATGTTTTCTTATTTAAAACTTAAGTTGTGTCAATTATTAATGTATTAACTTAACCAAATTTAATAATGTATGCGTTGAAATATATATGCTTGTCATTTTGTATTATTTATATGAATTCCAAAAATTTTAAAATAAATTACTTTAGTGTTTTAAACAATATAAATGTATAATAAGCTGATTATAATATCATATGTAAATAAAGATATTTTTTCTACATTTTAGTTATTAATACTATATTTAATAGTAGTATATATGTAAATATGTTTAATAAATATACATATAATATAAATAATATGTATCTGCTTGAAATTATTCTTATTGTAATATATTTTAAAAGTTAAAAAAATAATTAAATACAAGTTATTGACCGTTTCAAGCGTCTTTTTCGAGAAAATTATTTTGAAAATTAACAAAAATCGCAAAACAAAACGTTGACATTTCGTAATGTACATATTATACACTCGTGCTCGGTCGGTAATATTTGGTTTAAGATTAGAGTTGTAGACTTGTAGATTTCTAACTTGGATAAAAAAATATCAGAACAAGAGTGTTGTTATTGCACATTTGAGGGTCGTGTAATAATTATTTTATTAGATTTAAGCATTTCCTTTGAAATAAATACAAACAAAAACGAGATGTTTCGATTAAATCTGTTGCGAAATTACACCAACTTAACGAGTAAGTCAGAAAATATTCTGAGGTTATATTTATTAAATATACAATTATGTAATATCCAACTTTAAAATTTGGTTCTCCACATTCATTACTTTAAAAGTATAAAATTATAAATGGTTTATGAAACAATGGTCACCTGACTTTTAATTATATTATTGGTTATTAAAAACATAATTTATTACAGAAAATGTACTTGTGGGTTCACAACAAAATGTTATTACAAATTTGAAGAACCCAATTCGTAGTGTAGGTATGAAATGTCCATTAGGAAAAAATGCGCTGAGTAATGTAAAAACACAAAGATCCTTGTTACAGGTAATAAATAAATTTACTTTAATTTATAATTGATACAAGAAACTAAAAAACTGGGGTTTCTTGTATGTCAAAATTTATTATTTTGTTATTATTATTGATTAATTTTAATTTATTACAAATTATTATTTATATATATAAATAGATGTATTTATACAATGAAAATTTTATATTAATTAAAATTACTAAATTCAAATAATAAAAAATTGTAAGATACTATAATTGAAGACCTGGATTCAATAATCATACTTCTCGAAATGTTGGACAATAATTTTCTAACGTTTGAAATTTTCATAGAATTTAAAATAATTCAAATTAAATTTTTATTAATACTGAACTGTTCAGCATAAAAAGGCGCATTTGTTTGTTAAGTAAATAATTTTTTATGTTTACTATTATTTAAATAAAAGCAAATTTATATAAATTTTATTTTTTCAATTTCAATAGATTTTTTTAGTTCAACTCGTCATATCTTAAGTCTTTACCATCAGAATCACTTGAATTTATTTTTCTAAAACTATTTGAATCTTAGATACTTATAATATTACTAAAAATATAAAACAATAAGTTTTATTTTGTATTTTAATTTCAATGTACTTTGTAATTCAAAAAGTGTCCAGGGAAAATTAAATTTCTAAAGTTTGACAAATTTACAGACCATTGTAAAAATGTTAAAAAAATCATTTTTTTTTCTCTATTCTTGTTTTATAATATGTAACTATAAAAAGAATCATACTTTAAATTTTAAAGTACATAAAGTCATAATAATAATATATACATTATAAAAAACTATATTATTTTTAAAACAAAATAGAAATTATATTAATTGGACAAATAAATATTTTAATCATAACAATAATTTATTATTATTTACATTATACTGTAAATAAGCATTTAAAAATAAGTGATTTATTAACATTTTACATTGGTCTGTAATTTTGTCAAATTTTCAAAACTTAATTTTCCCTCGACACTTTTTTAATTAGAAAGTACAAAATAAAACTTATTTTTTTATGTTTTTAGTAATATTATAAATATCTATGATTCGAATAATTTTAGAAAAATAAAAATTCAAGTGATTCTGATGATAAATACATAAGATATGACGAGTAGAACTAAAAAAACTATTGAAATTGAAAAAATAAAATTTAAAAGTAAATTTTAAAACATTTTAAAAAGTGATTTTTTAACATTTGTACATTTCTATGTACGGAATATTGCCATGCGAGACGTTGCATCATGCTCCAGACCGAATGCGTCAATGCAAGTTAACAAAGAATAATCATAATCTTTACAATTATTGATATTTTAGTCTGTAACTTTGTCAAAATATGCTTTATATCTCAATGAACAACTTTCTCGTTAGAAGTTTTTTGTTACTTAATTTTCTCTCGACACATTTTTAATTACAAAGTACAAATGCATATATATGAATATGTTCTGATTATTTATTAAATATTAAATAATAAAACGCATTTCTTTTGTATTTTTAGTAATATTATAAGTATCTAAGGTTCAAATAGTTTTAGCTAAAAATAAAAAAAAATATTGAAATTGAAAAAATAAAATTTATACAAATTTGTTTTTATTTAAATAATAGTAAACATAAAAAATTATTTACTTAACAAATAAATGCGCCTTTTTAAACTGAACATTTCAGTATTAATAAAAATTTAATTTGAATTATTTTAATTTTTATGAAAATCCCAAACGTTGGAAAATTATTGTCCATCATTTCGAGATCAAGTCTGGTTATTGAATCCGGGTCTTCAGTTATTAATATAACTAAGTATGGACGAATTACATAAATTTATTTATACTGTTGGTATATTTATTATAAATTAATTTGATTAATTGCATTGATTTTTTAATTGTAGGTTGCTAAAGTTACAATTCCAGTTGTAATTCAGAATCGAGGAGCAGCCACAGCTGGTGATCATGTCAGACTTTGGCAACTTGAAAGATTACTTTCAGCAACTTTGATTCCTCTATTACCTGGAATATTTTTAGTAAATAGCAAAGTTTTAGAAACTGTTTGTGCTGGAATTGTTGTTATCCACACATATTGGTAATTTTCGATTTATATGTTTAATATTTTTATTGTTATTAAAATTATCATTATAGAATTAAAATGATCAAGTTAGTTGTCGATTTTAAAAAGCAAAATGTTATATGCAATGTTATTTTTAAATAACCATTAATAAGTTATTAGTTTATAACTATATTTATTATTTATTTTGTATAATAATTTTAGGGGTATAGAAGCTATAATTGCAGATTATTTAAGACCAGAAGTAGTGGGAAAAGTGGTTCCAAAAGTAGCACATATCTCATTGAATGTGCTTTCTGCAATTGTTTTGGCAGGTCTATTTGTTCTAATATACAGTGGAGACGGAATAGCTAATGCTGTTAAGAAAGGATGGGCAATTGGAAAAGATTACAAGTAAACTATAAATTTGCACTTTAAAAAATGGCTAAAATGAACAATCTAAGCAATTTTATGTACTTAGTTAATATAATATTGTAATATTAAAAAATAAATTACTTAAAATATACTAGTCTAGTGTAATACGTTATATATATATGTATTGAATGACATAAGGATATAAAGTTATTCATTATAATTTTTAGTTAAATTTATTTTGTATCAGCAAATTATAAGTACAATTAAATGCAGTATTTAATCATAATACCGTTCGCATAACAATCAGATACTATAATAATTAAATCTATACAAACCAAAAATATATATATAGCGAGCAATAAAAAGTATACTTTAACAATAATAATATTATTAAAACTTGTTAACATGATTTGTGTGCATAATTATTTCACTTTTAAAGGCAGTGATCTCTGCCTTATTGTATTAGGCACTTGTTTTAATAATGTTAAAAATTTTGTCATTTCATATGAATATATAATTGTTATCATTTCAGTGAAAGTATGAAAGTTAACGTTCATGAAAATGGTACTTATAGTTTAGTATCCAAATAACAATTATAAATATATTTAACATTATTTGTAAATTTGTGAATTATTATCAAGATAATTAATGGATTATTATAGAATATTATAATAATATGTCAAAAAATTAAAATAATCAAAATATTTAAATGACAAAGTTTATAACTGTTCATTTGTACAATAGTGGTCATAAATGGATTAATTAATTTATGTAAAAGAGTTCTTATACTTTTAAAATAACATTCTTATCTAATACTAATTTAATTCAAAATATATATAATTCAAGAAAAATAAGTATACCATAATTTACCAGATTTCTGTTAAAAAATAGATTAAAAGATTTTTCGTGTATTCTATTCATAAGGCCAAATTTGCCTTTTACAAATATTTTAAAGACATTTAAAATACTCAGATGCGATGTATCAGATAATTTATTTACTAAATTTAAAAATAATCAAAGTTTAAATTCCTTTTATTTTATTTTTATGTTATTAATTTATTTATAAACATAATATTTAATAACATTTTGTAGCACTGCAACATTCAAATTTTCATTAAGAGAAAGATTTTTCATTATCTTTTAATCTCTTATTCTTTTTGATCAGCTTCTTTAGTAACTTTTAATACATGTAATATGACTTCATCGACAGTTTGCGTAGTCAATAATGACTTTACTGTATTGTCTTCAATAACAGCTGAAAATAATATCTTGACGTTTTCACGCAATCTATCAGCGAAAGATAAATCATTTTCTGAGGTAAGTGGTTGGTGACCACATCTACGTATAACAGCTTCTAAAACATCTTGCACTGGTGTTTCCATCCATCCAAATAACTGAAATAAGTGAATTTAATACATTTCAGATCAGACACAATTCTTTACTAAGTAACAGTTTTATATTTAATTTAGTTAAAAATATTAAATGTAAAAGTTTTAATGTAGTTGATACAAAAATTTATAAAACTAATTTTACAATATACTTTTGGTTAGAATCTTTGTCTTAATATGTAAGTAAAAACAATGTAGATATTTTTCATTGTAAATGTTGTTAGTTATGAGAAATATGAAGATATTTCATTATGATTAATAAATATTAAAATCAGTTACAAATGAAATCTAGTCTAATAATATACATTCTTTTTTAATTGTTTTTTAGTTTTATATTTTAGTTCATTATATTGAATTTTTTTCATTATTTTATTGTCATATTATTTATCATGTATTTATTAAAATAATGTAATATTAGATATTAATTAAAGTAGTTCATCCAGAATACGCATTGACACATGTCAGATCCCAATAGATACGTTGAAAAACTCAATGAAATTTGACAATGATAATGAAGGCGATTTTCCATAGTTCAATGTATTCGAAATTTGTTGGTTGTTCACGGATTAAAAGTCAAAAGTTTTTGATAATATATATCTGTGTACACTACCTGCAACGTTTCTTCCTCAATTAAAACAGTCAAAAGTTCAACGACACATTTGAGCAATTCGTCAGTAGGTAGTTTGTTAGATTTCCCTGATTTATGCTTCTCAGCAGCGGAAGAAGCTATGCTCATGAAACGTTGTTGTAAATGACGCTTTTCTGCCTCGCCTAATATATCCTCTAACAATTCCCGATGTTTCGCTCTTACATGTCGCATCAAACAGTCTTGACGAATAAACGCTCGGCCACATTCTGCACATGACTGGGGAGGTTCTCGACGATGTGTATTTAAATGAGCTTGCAAAGATGATTTAGCAGCAAATGCCTTATCGCATTTGTTACATTTAAATGCTGCAAACAAAATATTAATAAATTAAATATATATTTCAATTTTGTTTTTAAAATAATTATTATAATATATAATTATTCAATTGTAAAATTAGAATACATGTAAATTTCATGATAAAAACACTGCTCATAAAATATACAATTTAAATAATACCATTAATATTACTCAATATGAGCAAATTTAAAGAACAAGAAATGTAAAATAATTTAATTTAGTTTATGGAAATTCAATTAAATTTTAAAATAAAATCATTTATTACGTTTAACTCCAGTGTGAAGATTCGTGTGTTTCACAAGGTCTTCCTTCCTCGTGAACGTTTTATCACACATGTTGCATTGAAATGGTGTCGCTCCTTCATGCACAAACTTTTTATGAACAGTAAGTCGAGCTTTCCGGTTAAATGCTTTGCCACATACATCGCAGTAAAATCCGTTTTCTCCGGTGTGATGGAATAAATGGGCTCTCAATTGAGCAGCTTGAATAAACGACTTGCCACAAAAATTACAGGAATATGGCTTTTCTCCAGTATGCGTTCGTTGATGTCTATTAAGAGTTTCTCGAGCAGCAAATTTTTTATGACACTGTAAGAAGTATATTGTTTATGAATAAACAAATAATATTAATTACAATGTTTAATGCTGACTAAAAAAGTGAGCAACGTCTTTTAAGTTAAGATTATGTTATGGTTCGTTCGCTAAGATACTTACAACATCGTCTTCGTATCCAAACTGTTAGCTTGTAAATCAGATTTTATATTTTAACATGTCTACTAAAGTATTCAAAATATCTCTAAATTTGTAATAGTTTAAGATAACTGTTATCCATAAATTAAAATATTCAGATTTCGTATTTTTGAATAATATGGCTTTCAAATATATATAATTTGTTATGTGATTTTTCAACAAAAAAAAACTTACGAATGAACATTCAAATGGTTTTTCGCCTGTGTGTACACGTCTGTGCTTTTTCATTGCAACCGTGGACAAAAATGTTTTGTCACAAAGATCACATTCCACTGGTCTTTCTCCAGTATGCATACGTTCATGAATCACTAATTGTTGCGTTGCATTGAACTCCTTGTTGCAAAATCGACATGGTTTTTTCTGACGTTGAGGTTCGCCTGCATGCGAGCGTAAATGCTCTCGTAAATTATCTTTTCGAGTAAATGATTTATTACATACCTGAAGTTGATAAGAAAAATATTTTGAATGATTTATTATATACTCATAAATTAAATTGTACGATGTGGTAATAAATAAAATTATTTATTTTTAATTCAGAAATAAATAAGTCATTTTAATTATTATTTGTATGTTCTTTACAGTTTGTTTTACAATTATACTTATTTATTTATATAAGTTAACGAATAGAGCTTATTACATTAAAAGTATATTATTGTTATATTATTATATACAAGTATCATATTTCGCAAGTGACAGTAGCAAAAAGAAGAAAAAATAAATAAAAAAAGCGTCGGCAAAATTTCTAAATTTAATACAACGTGAATTAAGACTTTAATAAATTAAATAATAAATAAATAAAAGTATAAAAAGTATCAATCAAAATGTGTTATTTTACATATTATATTACCTGACAAGAAAATGTACTCTTAACAGCCCCATGGCATCCAGATTGTGTTTTATGACGATTCAAATGATAACTACGTGAAAAATATCTATCACATTCGTCACACCTAGAATATTAAATTATTATTTTAATTAAGAAAATATAATATATTTGACAATACTGGAATATATTTCATATTATTTTGCATCCAAACTTAAAACTTACTTGTAAACTTTTGTTTTTACATGAGTAGTATATCGATGTTTATCAAGAGCTTTTTTATCACGAAAAGTGGATCCACATTCTTTACACATGTAAGAATCAGATTCCCAGTGAATAACTATAGTGTGCCGATTTAACGAAGACATTTTTTTAAACGATAAATCACAATTGGGGCATTTAAATGGACCTCCTTTATGAGCCGTCGCCAAATCTTCAGCACAACAATGACATTGGTTTTCAAATACTGGTTTAATTTCTGGTTTTTTGTTGTTATTTGTTGAACCCGAAACATTATCTAACAAAAAGAAATTATAGTTTTCAATAATTATATATTAAAATTTCATATTATAGTAATACTCATATCATATTCGTGTTATTAAATAATTTACTTTTATCAATGTCATATTCTGGGTCATCTACATCATCATCATCATCATCATCTTCATCAGAATCGTAATGGTCAAAGTTGCCAATTTCTAACAGGTCAACTCCATCATCTTCCTCTCTACATACTTCTAAGTGTTCTTTTAATTGCTACAAAGTAAATAAATATTTTTAACAATAAAAACCCAATTACAACAATCAAAAGCACATTGATTACATAAATAAAATTATCATACTTCGTCTGACTGAAATAATCTGTGACAAGTAACACACTCGTGATCATTTACTAAGTGTAGCTGGTTCTCAGGTAAAACTAAAAAAAAAGAAAAAATATAAAATATATTAATTTTATTGCATTCACATAACTATATTGTGAATTTCGCTAACGATAAGTGTAATCACTCAGCCACTTCGCAAACTTACTTCCGTTTATAGAATTCATGTTGTTCAAATCTTGAAATATCATATCTTCATTATTCGAACTGGAATCAGCGAAAGTATCTAAAAACATTTAAACCATATCAAAACACATTGCAATAAGCTTTCACCATTTAAATCCACATTTTATAATTAATCATTCGAAATACAGAAACACTTAAAACATACAAAATATAGTATAACGCGGCATAATTATTCTACTGAATACAATGATCTATTAAATTAATCTTAACAGCAGCATAACGATTTAATATTATTGTTAATGTTTAATTTAAAATTGCTGCTCATTAATTGCTCAAAAATGTGTTCCAAAAATATCACGATAATCTATATCAATGGTCACGGATCTAAGTATTCACTGGAGCTTATTTCGTCACGATTATGAATTTGATGCAAAAAAAAAAAATGAGTAATACAATTTTATCAAGTCATTATTTTAAGAAACAAATTCTTATTGCTCCAAGATACGCAGCGTTCCCAAACACATTCACACACGCAATGTTCACTTATTTATTTACAAATTATGTATTTTCTTATGTCGTAAATAAATTGAACAAATACAACAATAATAACATTAAAAAAAAAAAAAAACAAAAATAAAAAACAACAGTAAATAATGTATATTAATTCAACACACATTTAAATTTTCTGTTCGAATCATACAAGTTAAGACGTTGATTGTATTACATATTATTTAGCATATTAATCGTCCATTTTTTTTTTTTTTTGCTACACCCGTCATCACAAAGCACAGTGACACGTTAAATTGATCCGCAATGTGTTTAACTCCGCAACTGTTAATTGCCATAAATAACATCCATAACACAAGTGCGACCACGTCGATCGCGTTACTACTAACCAATAATCGTCGTGTGGCCGTCGGTCTTCAAGGCGATATCGTTTTCAACGGTGATGATTTCTGAAAATGTAGGTTATGATCACTTGTGTCAAAAAGTCGTCAAAAGTAAACACGACGCGAAGCCGTTCGACTTACCGATCACTTCGCCCATTGTTGTTCGTTCGGTGGAAGTCACGATTTTCGATCGAAACAACTTTTCGGTCGTTTTCCGTTGCCGATTCTTGCTTATTTCTGACGTCAAAAACACGACTTTCACGGGGGCAGAGTGCACGTACGCAAGGTATCCACGATTCGTTCCAAAGTGTGGCGCGTCAAAATGCCATTGCGCTGCGCGCGGCTGCACCTCGGATCGGCGGGGCTAGCTGAGCCGCATCTCGGGCTCGAAATCAGAGGCGAACTCGCGACCTGGGGTGCGGATTCGAGGTAAACATTTGCCCCTGATTGATCAACCACTCAAACACGACGCACAACAAAATGGCCTAACTAAAGGGGCACGCCTTTGCGCCACTTCCCACTTTCCAGGTGTTACGGCACCGACACTTTCCGTTCGGCGCGCGCACGAAGCCCGACGGAATCACGCGAGTTCACGCGACGAGATCGCGCCGCTCGGCGCGAATGGTTTTAACGGTTTAATCGCGCAGACGGTCATTTTTTATTTCGACCGATTAGACTGCCGTTTTTAATTTTACTTTAAGCACTGCAATCATTGCGTTAGTAAAAGACGAAAATATATATTGGAGTAAGTTCGATAAAGGTGTATAAATATTTGCAGTGCTTACAGTAAATTAAAAACTCTCGTATTTAACGATCGATCCGGTTTGCTCATTTTAGATTTGTGTTTTTCAACGTTTAAGAAAATTGTTTAGATGAAATATTATGTCAAGAAATTGACCACGGTTAATTCACGGATGGGTGACAATGCCGTTTATTTTTCATTATTTTTTTTGTAATCAGATAAACCTCGTCTTCTATATTTTTATATGGAAATTTAGCCGCATAATTGTATTTTAATTATGAAAATACCAATTTACATAGTACACAAATTGGAGTTTTGAACCCTCGTTTTAAATTAAAAACGTGAACTCTCCATCACGACTTGTTGAAAACTATTACCAAATTAAATAGATTTTATATTTAAAACATTAAGTCGTTAGAAATGAGATTCAATAAGTACAGCAAAACGCTGTGGCTCAGTGGTTAGAGTTAACACTTCTTAATCGACATAAGGGTTCAAATCCTTGTACAGTGGAAAACCATATAAATTTATTCTCTTTGTTTTTAATTGAATTCAACTGTAATATACGTCCAGCCAATTTTCTGTATAAAAATGGCAAACGAGGAATTTGACTTCGCCGTTTAAATATATAACAATGATACATAAACTTTCATTTCATTACAAGAAATGAAAATTAAACGAAACTCGATGTGTTTTTTATTCGGATGGGTGACCATGCCCGTTTGTTATTTAGCCTGGTTTAAATGTTTTTCGAGTTTTTTTTCTCATTAAATTACTTTATTTCCGTCTTTGTTTCTTCCAAACAAAAACAAATACGATTCTCTTTGTCGTTCGAACATATTGACTGCGGGATTTTCAACTCGATTGGTCACGCGCTACGCTCTTAGACCGTTGCTAAGCGACCATTCGCCAAAATAAATAATAAACATTTCCAATGTCAATTAACTGCACGTTAATCCACTTGCTTGGGATTAATGTATTACTTAAATTTGTATTGTAAATAAAGAACTTTCAACGTATCCGAGCGTACAAAATGACGGACGAAGTCAAACCCGAAGTCATCAAGAGGACGCAAGAACTATTGGGAAAATACTTCAAGTCGCCGCCGTTAACTGAAAAACTTTTGAAAAAACCACCCTTTCGATTTCTTCACGATATTATAACAGCTGTAAAGTACCTTACGCAATGTCATAAATAAATAAATAAATAAATAAAAACAACGAAAATTCTCAATGCAACCTGTTGTTATTATTATTATATCATAATGTTATTATTACATGAGCAATGTGTTTATGTTTAAAGGTTATGAAAGAAACGGGTTTTTTGCAAGGTTTGTTTTCCGAGGACGAATTAAATTCTGACAATGTCAAAGACAAGGAATCCAAAGTGGCTTATTTAACGAAATTGATCGAAGTCGTTAGTGAGTACAATTCTTTCGTTGTAATTTTTTGGACAGAGAAGTAAATAAATAAAAATAAAATAAATATTTGATAAGCAATAATTGGTTTATATTTAAATGAATGATTTCATGATGATTTAAATGAATGGCTTTTAGTCATTCTGATGCCTAAATTGGTATCGATGATTGTTGTTTACATATTTAGTGATTTGTTTTACTTGAAGGGGTTGAGTGTTAATTGTTTGATGCCAAGAAAGCTTTATCAAAATAAATGTTTGCTTTAATGAATGAGGTTTTTTTTAGAATTAAGCACTGGTGATAGTTTAACTGTGAGACCGAGCAAAATAGTTGCTGGACAAGAACCCACAAAAACGAATGAGTTGCTGCAATCTATTGGTATGGCGTTGGATAACAAGGTATATTTGAATTCTTTATTTATTGTTATTATATTGTTATTGTTATTATCATTGCAATTACGCTTTGAAATTTGATGTAACCATTTTGAAATATGTTTGTTATGGTTGGTAGATAAGTAGTAAAGATGCAATTGAACAGTATAAAAAAGGTAAAAGTAAATCAAGGTCTGGAAAGGATGAGTCCAAAAAGTCCTCGAAGAAAAGTTCTGGTGATAAGAAGGCAGCAAATGTGGAGAAGGATAAAGAAAATGAAAAACTGAGCAATTCGCTTGAAAAGGAAAATAAAGTCAAAGAGGAGACGAATGTGGAAAGTCCGGATGTAGAGGTATTTTTGTTTTATGATATTATTTTATTTAATAGCAATAACCACTATTTATGATAACAATTTTGTTTTATTTTTATTAATCAATTGTTTGTTTAATTAATATAAATATTTATTTGATCTGAAAGAAAAATAATACTCAATATTAAATGAAAAATGTTCAGATTTAATAAACAAAAAGTGATAATTGTATTATTTATATTAGAAAACTGAAAGACAATCTTCTTCGAAACCAAGGAAACCTGCTACTGCAAAGTCAGATCCTGAAAATGCTCCCAGAATTGCAAAATCAGGTCGGAAGAAATCAGCAACAGAATCATTAGAAGCTTCAAAAAGGCCAAGAAGTGTTAAAGAAGCTGAGAATTTAAGAAAAAAGAAACCGGTAAAAATGTTGAGCAGCGAATCGATACCTGAAAATGAAGTTGTAGAAAATAAGTCATCTAAATTGGTGGAAGAGAAACCTCAAGAATCACCAAAAGTGGCTCAAATAGAAAGTGATCATGAAGTTATTAAGGAAAATGATAAAAATGATGAAAATAGTGAAACGAAGGCTGTGACTGAACAACCGGAGGAACAAAAGCCTATTGAAATTAGGTGATTTTTAAAATACATTTCAAATCGTGAAATACGCGTGATCTAATTCAATGTAGATTGGTTGATATTTTAACTTTTAGCTCTGCAGTTGAAGTCAGACCAAAAACTTCTTTGAGACTTCCAAGTGCAAGGCCAGCAAGTGCCAGACCAGCAGCACCTAGAATGCGGGCAAAAACTGATTTCATTATTAATGAAGATATTATGTAATTATAGTGATTGCTTGAATTTAAAGATGTACTTGAATTAATACGTTTCAATTGAGAATTATGAATTCTTAAATTTAGTCTGTAGTTTGTTAGTTTTATTCCATAATGAATATTATTTGATTGATAATGTATTAATTGCCATGTCAAAATTGGTGATTATTATGTTGAAAACTATTATCACTATTATTTATCAATAATTGCCTTCTTAACCGAATTTCAGGACATCGACAGGTAATGTTAACGTAATTGTTGAAAATTTCGATACAAAAGAAGACAATGCTGAGGATATGGTTGTAATGGAGGCTCCTCGTGACCCTATGCAAATGCAAGGAATTGATAAAATTGATGCACAGTTTTCACAGGAACATGGCCATTTAGTTGCCCAGATTTTGGAAACTCAGAAAGAATTAATAAATACTGACAATGCTGATGTTTTGCCTAAAAAAGTTGAAATTGTGAGATATATTTATGATATATACAATAAATAAATATATATTTCATAAGAAAGAATTGATAATTATATCATATCATGAATGTATGAAGATTATTTTTAAATGGCAATTTTTCTAAATTTTTTAAAGTAAATATTATAATTAAAAAATGTTTTTACCTATTTTTTTGTCTTCTCGTAACTTATCTATAAAGAGGTTAGTTTATTAAATTTTGAAATTTATAAATATATAAAAAATATTTTAATAGATTAAAAGTTATCTGTACTTCAAATAATTATTGTAACGCATTAATTTAGATTGTAAACAATATTTTAACAATTTTAGAGAAATTTAACTTCTGTTTTAATTAGGAATGGGAAACTGGTTCGAGAAGAGATAGAGAAGCTACGGTGAAAGAAGTTGATAAATTAAGAAGTACTATTCAAACATTAACAAGAACTACCAATCCTTTACGAAAGCTGTTAGATTTTGTTCAGGTTAATTAATTTAATTTTAATTAAATTGTTTAATTTAATTGAAAGAGTAATTTAATCCATAATTATTTATTTAGGAAGATGTGGATGTAATGCAAAAGGAATTGAAAGATTGGCAATTGCAGTATGAACAATTTAGTAAAGAATTAGAAATAGAAGAAACGTAATTATATTAATTTTATAGTAATATTATATCAATATTGTTATAAATTATAAAATATACAATATTTTACAGAAAAACTGAACAATCAATAGAACCAATGAAAGAATCTCTCAATGAATTGAAAAATAGCATAAAACTGCAACTTAATAAAATAGGACAGGTGAAAATGAGTATAATGAAAAATGATCTCAAAATTCAGCGATTGTTAAATGGAAACTTGTAAAATGATATTTCTATATATTTATTGTAAGTTATGAAGATTATAGGAAAGTTATATATTTTGAATAAAACATACATAACGTTCCATTCATTTTCTTTATTATACATCATCTCAATAGACAAATATAATTTAGCAGTTGTTTTAATAATATAATTTAATGTTTCAAACATAAGCATTAATTTCATACAAATTTCTCCAAAATTCGAAACCATTTTGGATACACTGATATGATATTTGCATTTATTTTATACTTTCACTTTATATGAAACAGTGCTTCATTGATACATTTGTATATTATTTTATTAATTTGTTTTGTTTTATTGCTGTAAGTTTTCAACTTATAAAAAATGATCATAAAATACATTATCCATTAAATAGATACTAACTAAATAACATGTATTTAACCCATTCGCATAAAAATATGAAAAATTACATTTACATAGAGTATAAAAATGAAGTAAACCAGAATTTTAAATTATTTTGTACTTTTTCTACTGTATTCAATAAATATTCTGGTATAATATAAAAATACAATTTTAATATTAAAAATAATAGGATTTAAAATATCTTAAAAATATAAGATTATGTTTATAATCAGGACACATTTGAAAATTAATGTATTCGATGAAAAAATGCAAATGGGTTAATGA
>JABFQC010000124.1:0-36531 GCA_022817085.1 Psilanteris sp. ZL-2020
TATATACCCTATACTACTTATATTAAATGTAAAATAGTTTACTTACCATTCTTTCTTGTGTGCCTCCACCAAATTCAACATTACTACCTTGCCTGAATGATACACTCTGTGTGACAGTTAGGCCACCAAGACCTCCAGGTTTACCACTAAAATAAATAGAAAAATTTATTATGACACTAATTTTGAACAATTCTTTTAAAAATACTATTTATTTTTAATAACTTATTTGATTACTAGTTTTTCTAATATATGGAAATTTTAAAATGAATTGACAACTTACAATGGTCGTTTCTTCAAGACCATAACAACAGCAGCAGCTCCCAAGAGTGCTAACATACAAACAATGACTGCAATAACTATAGTGGCCGTTGATTCACTGTGTTTTTGAGCAAACGTTCCAATTTCACAGTTCTTTCCGTGGAAGCCTTGTAAGCAAAGACAAGATGGTTCTTGTCCTGGTGCACTATCCTTACATGTTGCTCCATTTTCACAAGTACAAACTAAGGGAGTTGGTTTTTGTCTTTCAATTGAGGAGTCACAAACTATTTCATTAGAATATTGATTAAGTGCAGCATTATCTGGACAAAGACATTTGTGTCCACCCGGAACAGATACACACAGATGTGAACACACAGAAGAATAGCAACGATCATATAAAGTTGTATTATAACGCAAATGATGATAAACTTTCACTCCTGCTGATAAAATTATTCGATTGACGAGAGTTTGAGGTACTCCTCTACCGAATTTATCTTGCATTACTAATTCTCCAGGTCGTCGAGTAGTCCAATAAAGATTATTCTCAAACACGTCCAAAAAGACTGGATACCTATTGATTAATTGAAATATTTAATGTTTGAAACTAAATATCTATAATTAATAAAATACATTTACTTCTACATATAATAAATGTTATTTGAGTAAAATAATACCTTAATTTATCTCCTCGCAAAATGATCTTTCTATTGCTACCGTCTTGTTGTATCGATTCGATTGTATTCAGCTTATTATCTGCCCAATATAATGTATGGTCCATTGAATAATCAATAGCTAGCGCTGATGGTCTTCCCAATCTATCAAGCACTAATGGTTTCCTTCTGCTACCATCCATCCAAGCAACTTCAATTTTTGGTAAATAGCCAGTGTCGGTCCAGTACAATAGACCTAATTGCGGGTCAACTGCAATAGCTGTAGGATACTCTAAATTATCCGTTATTAAACTTCTTCTATAACGTCCGTCAGATTTAGATACCACAATTTTTCCGTGATTTCTTGTATCAGTTGTCTCGGTTTCAGTCCAGTATAAATTACTAGAGACCCAATCAACTGCAAGGCTTGTTATTTTTCCATTTGTCGCTATAAATATTTATTACACATACAATTATAATAAACTCCATTAATTAATAGTATTAATAATAATTTATTAATTTATAAAACGTGTAAAATTTTGTTTGAAAATGCTATTTTATTTATATAATTTTAATTAAGAAACAGATTTATTTTGCAACGTACATTTTATGTTCAGATCTTGCGCATGTCCGATCTTTACAGCTCCATCCTTTGCATTAACCATGAAAGACCTCTTGATAACATTATCAAAGGAATCTATCCAGTAAACGTATTCGTTTTTAGGATCAAAGTCAACAGCATGAATTCTCTTTTCATTTCCTATAACATCTATTTCATCCTTATTATGTGAATTATAAGCTCGGATTTCTGAACCACTTGCAAATAAAATAATTGGCTTTTCTTCAATTGCACGACAGACTCCACTTAAATTGTCAGACAGACGGAATCCTTCTCGACAAGAACAAATGTGCGAGCCATTTAAATTTGTACAAAGTTGGGAACAATGATGCAAACCCTTGGCACATTCATCCACATCTTCACAGTGTTTACGATTATCCATAGATATAATATAGCCAGGATAACAAGCGCAAATGTATCCTCCATCAGTAATATTCTGACAATAATGAGAACAGCCACCTTTGTTAGATTCCGAACAATGTTTATTGTGATCTAAAATTAAACAACCAATATCATATATATTCATTAAGACTATTGATTAAGACTAATTTAAATTAAAAAAAGTACCTTGTCGTCTTATGAATAAATAATACAAATGAAACTATTTGTTTCAAAATAATGTTTGCTATTGTAATCAATCAATACTTACGGCAGCCAAGTTCGTCAGAAGAGTCGCCACAGTCATTAGCATAGTCACATATCTTCGTACGCTCAATACACTTGTGATTAGCACATTGATACTCGAGTATCGGGTCGCAAGGTCTATGTCGTGTAGCACACAAAGTCATGTTATTCTCATCAGAACCATCACCGCAATTATCTATTCCGTCACAAAGCTGATATCTGGCAATGCATTTATGATTGGCACACTGGAATCGCCTATCCGTATCACATTTGAAATCAACTGAAAAATTAAATCAAATTTATAATTTAATGAATGATTAAAGACATTTAATATTATTCTTATTAAACTTGAATTTTTTTTTTATTCTACAATTATATTCAGTAATATAAATTATAAAGTAATTTTCCATAATAAACAATAATAAATATAATTTTATTTTAGTGCATTTTATAATATTTTCTTATAAATGTTAAAAGAGTACTTATTTTTAAATAAACATTACCACAAATAGCTGGACTTTCATCAGATCCATCACCACAATCATCAGTACCATCGCAGCGATCTAACATTGACACACATAGATTGTTGTCACATTGGAACTGAGATTCTGGACAATATCTTCCATTTGGATATCTTGGAGGGCATCCAATTTCGTCACTCATATCCCGACAGTCTCGAGCTCCATCACAGCGTAAATACGAAGCAATACAATGACCGCTTGCACATTGGAACGAATCATTCTAAACACAGAATATAATTTGTTATAAACATCATATTTTATTCTTCTACAAAGAAAATTTTTTATTTTTATAAATAAAGAAATTAAATATTATAAATTAGTAATACATTTACCTTACAAACGAAGCTTCTACATCCCATTTCATCGCTGTTATCACCACAATCATCTTCTAAATCACAACGCCATCTAGATGCAATACATTTTCCATTTTTACAGCGGAACTCAGATTCAGAACACTCTCTATACCGATCTTTGCAAACTGCATCAGCTTCATCACTTCCATCTCCACAATCCTCAGCAAAATCACATAACCATTGTTTAGGGATGCACCGATTATTGGCACACTTAAAATCTGTTTCTGCGTTACATGCCGGACAATTCTCTGGTCTTTCATCTGATCCATCTCTACAATCATCTTTGCCATCACAAAACAGCCATTTAGGAATACAACGGTAATTAGCATGACCAGGGCATCGTTGCCAACCAGTTGTGCAGTTCTGTTGTCGACACATGTAAGCTGGCTCGTCACTATCATCCCCACAATCATTATCAAAATCACACATCCACAATTTAGGAATACACTTTCCGTTCTTACAAGCAAATTCCGTTTTGTGATCACATTGTCTATTATCTGTATAAAATGTGTATATTATAATATTACATAAAACTAAACCTTAAAAATTTTATTAAAGTGTGTATTTAAATTTTAAAGAAATATATAATATTTGAATATTAAAAAATACATTTTTAGTCGAATATATAAATAAGTTAAAACATACGGCAAATGGCAGAATCTTCGTCACTTCCGTCTTTACAATCGGCATCTCCGTCACATTTCCAAGAATCATGTATGCAGCGGCCATTTGACTTGCATTTGAATTCTAACGCGGGACATTCCAAAGAACAGTTGGATTCATCACTCTTATCTCCACAATCATCCGCTCCATCACACACTGTGATACTCGCAGTACAGTTGCCGTTAGCACATTGGAATACTCCAGATCGACATTGCCTTGGTGGACATTCAGCTTGTTCGTCTGAACCATCTTTACAATCCTTTTCACCATCACATCTAAGAATTAAAATATAATTTTTATTAATTTTTATTTAATAAAATAAAATTATTATAAAATTATTTATTATTTATTTCTTGATTGATTTTTATTTTATTTATTTATATATTATGTAATTATAAAATAAAATATCTTCACTCACTTCCAGAACCAAGGAATACATTTTTCGTCAGGTGGACCACAACGATGTTGACCAGAAGTACAATTAGCAATACATGTTTTTTGATCTTTATCTAGAATATATTGATTCGGACATTTACACTTATAAGATGTAACCCCTGGTTGACCATACCCTTCAAGTAAATATGAACTTGCAGGTGGTGCAATGAGACATAAGTGTGAACATCCTCCATTGTTATCTCCACATGGATTTCTTAATGGAAGTTGTCGAAGTGGATGATATATATGGATGTCGTATGGTCTATGAGTTGTGTTTCTTAGAACAGTTATATTTGCCCCCGAGAATTTTTCAGCTTTACTAATTGCTTTCAAGTTCCAATCCGTCCAATATATATGGTCATCAAATACTGTTATAGCAAAAACATGTGGTACGCTAACTCCAGATAAAACTATGCGTCGATTATGACCTTCTAAATCAGCAAAGGCAATATAATCAAGATGCGCATCGGCCCAATATATTTTATCAGTGAAGTAATCAATTGTTAATGCATTTGGCCAGGCAATATCGTCTTCCCAAGTCAGAATGCGTGTAAAATTGCTACCATCCATACCCATTTTACCAATATAAGCCTTTGAAAATAAATATATACTTTTAATATAATATAATGTAATAATTTTATAAATGTTAAGAATATAGTAAATAACGCATTATAATTTATTTTTATTTGTTTTAAATAATATAAATCATACCTGAAGGTGCCATGATGTAAAATACAAGTATCCAGTACCAGGGTGAACAACGATAGCTCGGGGATCAGATATACCACTTTGAAGTGTTTTTCTGTTAGTACCGTCTAATTCTGATACATCTAAATGTTTAGCATGTCTGTCAAGCCAGTATAGTTTACGACCAACCCAATCAATTGATATACCTTCTAATCCAAGACTATCATGACGTATAATTACTTCTTTTTCTCCTCCAGCAATAGGAGCTCTGAAAAATTACAATACGTTAATGCTCAATCGTGTAAATATTTTTTATATACTTTTAACAACTTTTCTTACCTGTAAATTGACTTAGCAGTAACGTCACAGAAATATAGCATTTGTTGTGCATAATCTGCATCTAAAGCGACAACATTAACAAGATCTTGATGCATTAAATTATATCTCGAAGCGTCCGTGGACATATTTCTAACGTAATATTTGTTGGTAAATATAACCCAAGGTTCGATATCATCACGTCGTTTACATGTATGTTCATCTGCTGCTCTTTCGTACCATCGTTCGTTGCATTTACAATAATAATTACCCGGTGTATTTTCACAACGCTGACTGCAAACCTGAGGTGTTTCTACACATTCATCTATGTCAGCACAAGCTTTTCCATCTTCTAACAGTTTATATCCTGGGTTACATTCACAATAATAACTAGTGGGTGTATCTACACACCTATGACCACATTGATTCATTTCAACTTTGGCACATTCATCTACGTTACAATGTGCTGGCTCGTCACTTTCATCAGGACAATCGGGTTCTTTGTTGCAAACAAGTTGTTGATCGATACAATTACCATTTTTACACATAAAATCATTAGGATTCGGGCAAGTTGTATTCTTTGTTTTGGATGCTGAAAATGAAAATTACAATATTTAATTATTATTTTGTTTATAAAAACATACTTAATTCAAATGAAATAATTTTTACAAATACATACAACATCCAATTTCATCTGAATGATCTCCACAATCATCCTGTCCATCACATCTGAACTGCTTTCTGATACATTTGAAGTTTTGACATGTGAATTCATTTTCATTACATTCTTTGTATTGCTTATTACAGAATTTGCCTTCGTCACTACCATCGCCGCAATCATTATCGTGATCACAAAGCCAGTTACGATTTAAACATCTTCCATTATTACAAGTAAATTGATTTTCAGCGCAAGGTGTAGGTTCAGGACAACTATGAAGAGTCACATTTTCATCAGCGCCATCCACGCAATCTGGATCTCCATCACATAACCACTTCTTAGGAATACATTGTGCTCGATTCCACATTTTGTTAGCAGTACAAGTGAATTCAGTTTCTTCATCACATTTTCTGTCATCTAAAATTCATAATTAATTTATTATTATATGTAATTAATATTAATACAAAATTTTAATTATCAAGTTACACTTACTGCATTGGTGTCTTTCATCTTCATCTGAATTATCCAAACAATCATTGTCTCCGTCACAAATGTAAATTCTTGGTATACAATTACCATTGTCGCAAGTAAAAAGATCTCCGAAACAAGTTCTACCTTCAGATTGACAGTAACCAGGTGGCTCATCACTTCCATCTAAACAATCATCATCCCCGTCACAATACCAAGTTGCAGGAATACATCTATGATTGGGACATCTAAAACTATTTTGTGGACAAGTTCTCTGTGCACAATGTAATGGATCTTCATCACTGTTATCGCCACAATCATTATCACCATCGCATAACCAATATGGTTCAACACAAATATTTGTATTTTCACATTTAAGATGGTTTGCAGGACAAGTGTGGTTATGAGGACAACGCTCATGGGTTTCATCAGACGTAATGTTATCCTTACAATCATTTACGCCATTACATACTTGAGACATTGGGATACACCGATGATTAGCACAAGTAAATTCGCCTTTTGCACAAGGTGGATAAACACAACCCTCTTCATCACTACCATCACGACAATCATTCTCATGATCGCATTTCCATGTTTTAAATATGCATCTACCGTTATTGCAACGGAATTCATTTGGACTACACGAATGATGAGCTATAATTTAGAAAATAAGTATAAAAAAAAGAAACATAATGAAATGTACAAATAATAATGTAAAACAATAATTTTAAAACTTACAGCAATAATGTTTGTCTTCATCAGATCCATCTCCACAATCATCATCGCCATCACAAGACCACATTCTGGATATACATCTTCCATTTCTGCATGCAAATTTATTGGAATCACAAGTGTTATTTTTCGGTACGCACATACGATCTTCGTTAACAAGTCTACTATTGTCATTGCATTTACATTCGGCTGTATTATTTGGCCCAGGATGACAAGATTGATCACATCCTCCATTGTTAATGTTGCAAGGATTAACTGTACACAATTGTCGCTTTGGTGAGTAAATGTGAAGATCTCGAGGTGAGTCATCTAATCGTTTAACAAGTTCTACTTTATCCCCTCCAGTATTTTTATCAGCTCGATAAACTCCTCTTAATTGTAAATCTGTCCAGAATATATGATTACCAAATACAGTAATTGCAAATGGATAAATAGTGGCACTAATCAAAATGTGCCTATTTTTTCCATCTAAATCTGAACGTTCAATTTTTTCACGAACTGCATCTGTCCAATAAAGCATATTTTCATCATAATCAATTGCTAGGCCACTGGGTTGAGATAAATCTTTGTCTATGATAGCTTTTTTAAAAGATCCAGCCATTGTAGTGCGGAAAATCTTGCCAGAAGTTCCGTATCGACCCCAGTCTGTGAAATATAATGATCCGTTACAAGGATCAACTACAATAGCTCTAGGTCTGTCAACACGAGCAATCATCACAAGATCTGTTCCATCGATATTCATAGCATAAATACTGTTGTTCGACGAGTCAGTCCAATACACCTGAGAAAAAAATATAATCATATATAATTTTCTACTGTACATATTCTTAAAGATTTTATTTTTAATTATTAAATTAGAAATTGCATATATTAAATAATATAAATTAAAATTAAAAAAACTTATGTAATAATCTTATATAGTTTATAAATAATAATATAGAATACCTTCTTTTGTGTCCAATCATAAGATATTCCTTCTGGATTAATCCCTTTACTAATCAATATGTGTGAATCTGAAGATGATGGATTTTCTGCTTGCATCCAAACAATTCTAGCCCATGGTCTTATTTGTGTATATAAAAGTTTCTTATCTTGATAATCAAAATCAATTCCAACAACATTCGTAAGATTACCAACTGGTTTAAATGGTACACTTGTTATACGAGGATCCAAACTAATCGCCCTGATTTCAGTTCTTGTAGCAAATACTAGATATTCATCCACAACATCACATTTCTTTCCATCAGGAGCAAGAGTACCAGTAGCACAATCACACTTGACTTGTTGTGGACTTTCGCGTGGCATTGCGAAACAAAGTTGTTCACATCCGTTATTTAGTCTTAAACAAGGATTCGTATCATCTGTAGGTTGAGCACTCTGATCAAATATTGCTATATCTCTTAATTTTTGAAGATTAGTTCGAACTTGAATTGGCATGGTGGTATTTTCTGGATTTTTATTTGCTTTAAAAACTGTTGCTAAGTTACGATCTACCCAATAAACGTCATTACCATAAATAGCTACTCCCATAGGATTTGGTAAATTTCTACGTATGATTTGTCTGTTGCCTCCACTGAATGAAACTTTCTGAATCATATCAAGTTTTGAATCAACCCAATAAACATCATGTGTTATCATATCAATTGTAAGGTCTCGAGGAGTACTAATTCCAGAAACTACTACTGGATTCCAATTAGTACCATCTAAATTAGCTTTACCAATACGTGGATATTGACCATAATCAATCCAGTACAAAAGTCGTTTAATTGGATTGACAGCAAGTTCTCTGGGAGCGTCAGTAGTAGTTTTCACTAACACTTTTCGGTTACTTCCATCTAACCAACATACTTCCACATAATTATCATGCGGGAATACATTAGCAAAATACAAGTTACCAGAAATCCAATCAATAGTTAATCCGCGAATTCCATTTAATCCAATTCCAGTTTTAATAACATGTTCAAGTTCAGTACCATTCGGACGAACACGGAATATTCCATTCCATGATCCACGGTTAAATTCTACCCAATAAATCCAATTATCAGCATAATGAACATCAACATGCAATATGTGGTGTCCAATACCTGCAATTGGTACCATAGCTTCTTTATTAGGTTCTTTCAAGCTATATCCTCTAGCAACATCTAACTGTGTAACAACAGCAAATGTTTTAAAAGGTGCACATTTCGTGTCACTGATTTGACGATACTCTAAACCACATGCACATTTTCTTGTACCTCCATGTGATGGCAAGCATATTTGTTCGCAGCCACCATTATTGGTTAAACAAGGATGAGATCCCATTGCACGTTTTTTATAAATGACTAATGTTTTTAACTCTGCGTCGTTCTGTATAAGAATTGTAGGATTATCTCCATTTGGCAAATCAACACGTTCTATTTTTTCATAACGTGGATCTAAATAATAAAGTCGAGATTCGTGTACTGCTAAAGCTTTTGGTAAGGAAATGCTGTTTGATTCTGAAAGTATTGTTCTTATGTTCATACCATCTGTAGTCATAGATTTTACATAACTTGGATATTGTGTACTAAAATATAATGTTTTTGTAGGTATATCAATAGTAAGGGCCTCTGGTTTATCTACATCAGTTGACAAAATCATTGAATTTTCACCATCCATATTAACTCGAGCTATTTTAACTGGAACTCCAAAACCACCTTCATCTATCCAAAATACATGACCCTCTATTGGATCTACACACATGGCCTTTGGTTTAGCTACAGACGTATTTTTGCCATCATTTGCTAATACAATGGTTCGGAATCTAGTTTTTCCATCGATTTTTATAGCTTCTATATTCGAAACAAACTTGTTACCAATAAAAATATTACGTCCAAGCCAATCAACAGCAATTGTTGATGGAGAGCCCACAATGCCAGTATCACCTAACGGATTGGGGAATTCAGTTTTGTTACCACCACTATAAGGAATTGTATAAATTGTGCCATTCTCTTCATCACCATCTTTTCCTTGTAACCAATAAATTATACGATCAGTTCTGTCATAATCAAGCACACGGCCGCCTTCTACTCCTATGACGGGAGTTATATAACCGGTCTTTGAGTCTCCTGGTGTAAGAGACACATCAATTACTTGAGATCCTCGAAGAACTAAAAGATAAGGTGTTTCTTCTTCCTGACAACGTCCATCAGGTAGTATCTTGAACCCAACTTGACATTTGCAACTATAACCTTCTACTTTGCTAGGTGATAACAAGCATAAATGTTGGCAAGTAGCATTTACGCAAGGATTCGGACTAATTGGCTGTAGAACTGGATGATGAACATGAATAGATAATGGTTGAGATATTAAATGAGATACTACAGTTTGATTATGACCTTTAAATTTGTGCGCGGATAAAACTCGGTTCAATTGTCTATCTGTCCAATACATTGTATCTTCAAACAATGTAAGTGAATGAGGATGTAATAAATAATGTGAACTGGCAAGTACTTGCATTCTTTTTGTTCCATCATATAAACATGTGTCAATAAAATCAAGTTTACTATCAGCAAAATAAATTCTTTTGGTTGCAATATCAAGAGCTAAACCATTTGGCCAATAAATTTTCGTATCAATAATTGTTGTACGTTGACTGCCATCCATTCCAATACGTTCAATTCGTGGATTTTCACCCCAATCAGTCCAAAACAACCAGCGTGCATCAGGACTAGGATCTAAACACATACCGCGAGGTTGTGTGATATTTTCTTTAACCAATACCATACGATCCTCTCCAGTTTCCTTTGCAACCTCAATGGTATTTAGCTTTGAATCTAGCCAATATAAATTCTTTCCAATCCAATCATACGCCAGACCTTCTACCAAATCTAATCCAGTAGAAATAACATCCTGAGGATCACTACCTCTATCCAAACGTGAAATCTTTTTTAGTTTCATATCAGACCAAAAGATAGTACCTGTATGCATATTACTTGCAGTAGCAACAACATTCTCTACATTAATAGGTACGCGTTCCAAAGTTTGATCTTGCAAATCGGCAACAAGAATAGTGTGTCTATTTGATATTATCAAAAATGCTGCACTATGATTAAATGCCTTACAAGTATGTTTATCAAATTCTAAAGTATACCCATCAACGCAGTTACAGTAATATCCACCTTTTATATTAACACAAATTTGTGAACAGCGACCAGCAGGATCACATTCATCATCATCTTCACAAGTCATTTCATCCTGATTTAAATGTTCTCCATCTGGGCATGTACATTGTGCTCCAAGAGGTGTTTGGAAACATCCGTGAGTACATAAGCCACCTTGATGTTTACATTCAGCTAAATCACATCCTAAACCTTCATCTAATCCATCAGGGCAATCTGCTTTACCATCACAAACAAGTGTATTATTTACACACATATTTGTCACGTTCGGACATTGCCACTGTTGGGCATCACACTTGAAAGGTGGAGGTCCACATGCATGTAGAGTAATGTCTTCATCTGAGCCATCACCACAATCATCCTTACCATCACAGATATACGTCTGCAAAATAAACAATTAACATTAGATTAATTTATAACGATTAATATATATAACTTTTTATATATAATAACGTATAATGTTTAACAATGTTTTTTTAGTAGTAAAAATACTGTGGTAGTTAAAATGCGTTAAAATGCTGTAATTTTTAAAACTTTATTAACTTTGTTAACTTTTTAAAAATATTTACACTCGTCAAAAATTGTTAACATACAACTGTAGTTATAAAAGTTATAGTATTTTCGTAAAACCAAATTAATTACCTTGATTGTTCTACTGTTAATTTATTGCAAAACTTGTACTCTATTTTTATAAATAAATATATATATAATATATATATATTTAAATATTTATTAAAATTCTATTAATCATAATAATTAAAATTATACTTGCTTTGAAGATACACTGAGTATTCTTGCATTTAAAATATCCAGATTGACATTCAATTTGACCACATGTATCTGGTTCGTCGGATCTGTCTACACAATCTGCCATACCATCACAGTACCAATTCTTCGGAATACAAACACCGGAAGAAACACACTGGAACATCTTTTCAGTGTTACAAGTATCAGGTGGGAACGATGGACATCCTACTTCATCACTACCGTCATTACAATCTGATATTCCATCACATTTATATGAATCAAGAACACACATTTTCTTATCTGCACAAGCAAACTGATTACTAAGACAAGTAACTGGTGGACAATCCATCTCATCTTGTTGATCAAAGCAGTCATTGTCACCATCGCACACCCATGATCGAGGAATACAATGTCCAGATCTGGGACACGTAAATTGGAAATAAGAACATGTCTTTACTGCACAAAACGGACCTTCATCTGAACTGTCTCCACAATCATTTTCTGAATCACATTTCCAAGTTAATGGAATACAACGATTGTTATCACATGCAAACTGATTTGCTGTACATGTAACGTTAGGA
This sequence comes from Psilanteris sp. ZL-2020, assembly GCA_022817085.1. Taxonomy (NCBI): domain Eukaryota; kingdom Metazoa; phylum Arthropoda; class Insecta; order Hymenoptera; family Scelionidae; genus Psilanteris; species Psilanteris sp. ZL-2020. The sequence goes on from JABFQC010000124.1 coordinate 12,454, forward strand.
CAACCTGTTTCATCACTATAATCTCCGCAATCATTTTCAGAATCACAACGGAAATTCATAGGTACACATCTGCCGGATTTGCACTCAAATTCATTTGCTGCGCATGTCGGTTTCGTGCAATTTTGCATTTCGTCACTGTTATCCAAACAATCATCATCACCATCACAAACCCATGAGCTTGGTACACAGCGCTGGTTTGCACATGTGAAATCCCAAACATTAGGGCAAGCTTGTAACGGAGGTTCAGATTCTTTGTCTTCTTTACAAGTTCGAGCATCTTCATTCAATTTCTCTCCATAAGGACAACCACAGACGCGAATCAATTTTGAATCGCCTGATAATTCTTTTTCTTCTGTAGAATTTTGTGGTACAGCAAAACATAGTTTTTCACAACCACCATTATTAATAGAACAAGGATGCTCTGGATTAGGATTTTGAACGTTTCTGCTAAATACTTTGACACCATATAATCTGTTTGTCGATGGTTCTCGAACAAGAATAACTTCTTGCGATCCTGTTTCTTTATGTAAACGAATAATTGCATCCAAACGCCAATCAGTAATGTACATCCATTCTTCATGAATAGCAATTGAGAAAGGATGACGAATAAGACGAGAATTAACTGTCTGAACATCTGTACCATCAAGATTTGAGTGTTGCACATGATCAAGTAAAGCATCACACCAGTAAAGTCGATCTTTGGTAAAATCTATAGCCAAACCATTCGGCCAACCTAAGGTGAGATTCTTAAATACAACTAATCCAGTACCATCAGCTCGAGCCCTACTAATATTCGCAGGTCGATCCCATTCTGAGAAAAATATGTATCCTTTATTTGGATGAATGACTATTGCTCGTGGTCGTTTTAAGTCCATTAATAAAGTTCTACGGTAAGTTACATTATTTGTGCTTAAAACATTTAAAGTTCCTTTTCTTGAATCAATGTAATAGAGATTGTTAGCTGCCCAATCAACAGCAAGACCTTCTACTCCTTCGTTTTGACTGGCTAGAACGATTTCCCGGCCTGTTCCATTTTGATGTACTCTATAAAAATATATAATTGTATATTATTTAAAATTTTTCATTTCACAGTAAAATGCATACAACACTTAAACAAATATATAATGCTATACAATTACTAACCTGTAAATGACATCTTGCAAGACATCACTGTAATAAATATACTGATCGTGGGCGTCATAATCTAAACCAACAAATCTTGCTCTGCGTGATACGACTGGTAAAATGGCATCACTGAAACCTTCCATTACAGGATCAAGAACTCTTCCTTTAATAAACCTTTGTTGTGAATACATAAGGAACTCTTGAACCAGAATACAATTTCTTAAGTCGTTTGACAACCTCCAACCGATATTACAAGCGCATCGATAACCAAGTCTATTCTCCACTCCAGTAGAAGTAACTATACACATGTGCTGACATCCACCATTGTTATTACCGCAAGGATTAGATACACTTGGCTGGGCCAAAGGATGGAGTGCTCTAAGACCTTTTGCATCTCGGACTTTAAATATACTTTGTATGGAGTAATCGCCCTGAGTTTTATCTACACTCATTACAGCTTGTTTCGTACTATCAGTCCAATAAATTCTGTTTTCAAACAATGTTAGTCTTAATGGAGATGGAACGTGAGGTCCTCTTAAAATCATAACCCTGTTGTGACCCATATAATTAGCAGTTTCTATATAATCCAGTAAAGTATCACACCAATAAATACGTTTCGCAATCACGTCTACAGCCACACCGGAAACCCTGTACGCCGCTTCAGAAATTACAGGAAAAGTTGCAGTTCCATCCATATTAGCTCTTAAAACTTGTTTGTTATCGGCTATGAACATCAATCCCATTGTAGGATCCAATGCAATATCAGTCGGATTGGTAAGATTTGACCCCAAAGCTATTCCATGATACCTTCCATCTAATTCAAACACGTCGATTTTCTGTACAATCGAGTCTACAACATACAACTTTTCTCCGATCCAATCGATAGCGATAGATACTGGGCCCCAAGATCCTGGTAACGAAATATCTACTTGGTTTAAGCTGGAAACGTTTCCATTCAACGGTTGTGAATGGACTTTGCGTGTCTTTGTGTCACTCCAAAACAATAAGTCTCGAGAATATAAATAATCAATACTGCTTGAACCAGTGGTATTAGCTATTACTTTTTTATCATCACCAATACCGCTCATTCGCCAAATTGCACGTTCTTGAGCCAAAAGAATCTCCAGATTTGAAATATTTTGTGCTCGGCATTTATTCTTTCCATGCAACGTATATCCAGGTGCACAACTACAGATATAAGAGTCTGGAGTGTTTTCGCAAAGTTGTTCACAAAAGCCCCATTCGGCACATTCATCTCTATCTGTATAAACAAACATTTCATGCAATTAACTTTAAAATAACGATTAAAGTATTTTATTCAACAATACAACTAAAACAAAACTTTATGTTTTTCTACAAAAATAAAACAGATCATAAATTATAATAAATTATTACACTCTTGAATAAATTTAAAATTATATTAAAATGTATTTAAATATATTTTTACTTGATATTTAAAAAAAATTATAACATTAATTGAAAAATCAAATTATTTATTTTTTTACAAAAAAAAAGTATCATAATCATCCAATTTTTTGACAAGATCAGGAAATTTAATAAAAATGTAACGTCTTTATCGCATCTTGATAAGATGATGATGATCCACTTCTTTGCTCGTCAAATATAAAACAGGTTTCATCGAGAATCTCGTTATAAGTTATTTTACAAGAAAATTTCAGTATTTCTTCAAGCACGATTTCATATTAAATATATGTGTATAAATATATTCCTGTCTTTAAAAATCTTTCCATTAAAAAACCATAATTATCATTACCGATACAGGATCTCGAATCGTTTGCCAATATTCTTCCTTCCGGACAGGCACAAACTCCTCCAGTTGGCGATGGCCTACATGTGTGTTGACAAACCAAACTATCGCACATATTGGTAACTGAAAAACGTTCATCGTTAATACGCCGTCTGAAATCGTAACATTGTTAGTAGCCACTGCGTTGCTAATTAAATATCTTACAACAGGCTTCGTCCGCTCCGTCTTCGCAATCCTTTTTATCGTCACATAACAGTGACCTGTTGATACACAGCGGCTTCCCGTCTGGTGATCCTTTCGGGCAAAGGAATTTATTACCAGGACAAACAGTTGCCAGGCAAGACTTTTCATCAGATCCGTCATCGCAGTCTCTATAACCATCACAGTGATAGGCTATAGGTATGCAAAGTGCATTCGCGCACCGGAACTGGTCTGTAGTGCAGGCTGGAAAATCTGTTAAATCGCACAGTCGACTGGTTATTACACTATGAACGTTCTCACATTGATTTGAATTAAAATGCTTATTGTGATTTCACATTTCAACATTTACATGATTGTCATTTCAATAGGTTAAATTCTTTAAAACAAATTGTGGCGTTATTGTGCAAAACGGAATTATTCTACATATATAAATATAATATTATAATTGTGCAATCCAAATTAATATGTTAAATAATAATAAAAATAGACTAAAGCTTCGAACAGTTCATTGAATATCATATAAGATAAGCGAGACAAGCATGAAGGGTGGTCGAGGAGGCTTCCACCTTCTTTTCTTTCTTATTATACTTATTGTTCAAATAATTGAATCAACTCGAAGAAAAGATAATAAATGGGAGGCGAAACGAAGAAGAGTTCTTACTGCAGTGCTCCTCGTCACTGTTATCGCCACAATCATCTTTGTGATTACACCTAGCGCTTTGCTCGATGCACCGCTGGGTCTTGTTACATCTGAATTGATCCAGCCTGCAAGCCTTTAAATTCGTACAATCTTGCTCGTCTTTGCCGTTTCGACAGTCCAAATAACCGTCACATTTTTTTTCCTTTGGTATGCAGAGTTCAGGTGTGTTACCGCCACATCGAAAGTCGTCCGGTTGACACTTTCTGTAATCTGAAACGAAAATAGTGTTGTTATAAATACGAAAATTAATAAAAAGTCAAATCCAATTGAATAACTTTTTTGAAACGACATTTTATTAAATATCATGATATTACATATTTTACGTATATTCTATATCGCATACAGATATTAATGTTTCGTATATGTTTAAATTACATAATGTTTATATTTATTTCATTTAAAACAAACGATCTAAGTTGGAAAAGTAGGCCTTGAACAGGTGAAACCTCTATGAATGTTGTTTTTTTTTCAATTAGAAGTTACATATCCGTGAAGAGCATTTTTTACAAACGTGAATAAATGTGAGATTTGGTTCAATTGTGGTAGCGGACTGAATTACCATACATTTCTCGCTATCAAAACCCTCGTTAGACAACAAAGTAAAACTTATCTCGCGTTCTCGATAACTTTGACATTGTGTAAAGGCATTATTTGTGTTATGTAACACGTGTCATTTTACATTCAAATGAACAAGATTAAATATTTCTCGTCGAGTCTTTCAGGTTGAAAGAAGACAATAAACAAGAAGAAAAAAGTTAATTGAGGAAGAGATTGTTGTAGAGCAATAAAAGCCCCGCAAAAATGAACTCGTCTCATTTAATTAATCTGACCCACAGACATATTTAAATTAGTCGAAATAAAGAACCCGTCTGTAGGAAAAATTGACTTTATTTTGAAGAACCCTGAATATAAGAAATAGAGTTGATTTATAAACGGAAGAAACCAAATATTAAAAGATGTTAATTTTCATAATCTGAATCATCGGTCGACATATATGAAGATCGGTTTTTGATTCTTAACTGGATTTAAACTTGTATGAATCACCTTGATTTTCTTCGTCAGAGAAACAACATTCGTCTAATTTTTTACTTCAATAAAATTGAAACAAGTTTTCTATTCGAATAACTTTATTTTAAGAAGTAGGTAAACTTTAATGCCACAGTAATGTCATTTATTTATTTGAACAAATGTATTATTCTTAAATATTTATTTAGAAATTAGTATTCCACTTTCAAATTACTATTAATAATAAATATTTTCAGTCAATGTATATAATAAATATAATAAGTTTTATAAAGAATAATTTGATTTACTTTAATTTTATATAAAACAAATATGTAAAATAAAACACTTTTAATTTCTAATAAACTTTTATTACTTTAACAATACAAATTTATAAATTTTTCGCATCTTCGATGTGAAAACATGTCAATTTTCTAAATGAATCTGCAAAATAAAATATAGTTGATTATATAAAATATTTTAAGATTTACAACAATGAAACATTACAATCGGTGCTGTCGTTATTCACACGAATAGTTTCTCTGACTGAAAATAAATCGAACGCACGAGTTTAGTCGTAAAAAGAAAAACCGCGCATTGAGAGCAATTTCGTTTTAAGAATTGTTATTTCGAAAAGCAAATTGAGGACAAGACTTTTTCATATAACGTGTCGTTACGCGAGTACACGAACAAAACTGAAAATACCAAATTGGTCATATTTTTCGCGAGAAACATATCGAAATGCGAAAAAATAATAACTACAATTCGAAACATACAATTTCGGATCATTTTTATATGCATATAATATCTAGTTATGTAAAATAAAATTTGATTGCAAGAAAAAAATTTATAAAAATATTTGTTTTACAATTCACTTTCTCCCTCGGAGAACAACTTTAGGGCACAATTAATTCAATTGTCAGTCAAACGTTGTATACGTATATCTTTTTTAAAATAAAGCAATTTGAAAGGTTTAGTTGAAACTGTAATCGAAGAAAAATTGAGAAATATCTTTTAACATTCATGTCACTTGCAATTAACTTTGACAATAACTTTAGCCGTGATGATCGATTACGATATTGTGGATAATATTTCTATCAATTAATAATTAAAACAAAAGTTGAACTGTCATGATAGCTAGCGATGGTATATTTAACAAATAAATAATGCTCGAATTGCTGATATTTGAAGCTTCAACAATTTTTATGACATTTCCAGTAGCAGTAAATCCTAACGATCGTTTCTATTTGCATACATTTTCCATGATCTTTGCAAATATTTCACGACTGGCAAAAATTTCTTTTCCTTTCCACAAATATGCTTTTGAAATTTTCAATCCCTTTTATTATAAATTAAACCAACTTGATTTAATATTACTCTTAATAAATCATTCATTAAGATTATGACGGTACACATTTTTCATTCGTATCTTTTTAAATATATTTACATGAAGAATTATCATAAATATTCATTTATATCACGTTCGACGTTAAGAAAAAGTTGGTTGGAAATCTATATAAAACTTAAAACGAACAACAAACCATATCGATGTTTATTAAATATGTATATATATATATGTCAAAATATATGTTCTTTCATACCTCAATTTACAACATATTTCCACCGAAACCTTTAAATTAATGCAATTAACATTTATTTCTAATATATATATGTATATCATATTTATATATATTCCAATATAGATTTAGTCCGAGTTCAAACTGGGATTCAATTTGTAATTGCAAACGACTGCATCTATGCAGATACAAAGAGAAACAGGTTCGTTTTCTCTCTCGTCTTAGCATCTGCGGGGATCATCGCGAGTTTTTTTTGCAACTCGCCAGTCGTGATGCAGACGGAAAAGAAGAAGCAAGCGCGAGGGACGAAATAAGCGAATCGAAATGTGTTCGCCTCGGTAGTTGGGTGCGCGCGCGCACCCGTTCTCACGCGATTATACAAGCGATGCTCTTACTATTTGTTACGAAATGGACGTAACTAATCGACGACATTTGCATCGTGCTATGCGTACAATAATGCGACGACTCACTTGCAACCGAACGTTAGACAAATGATCGTGAGTTTTCCTTTCGTCGCCACGAGATCTTTAAACGCCAGTGTCAATTTTGAAGGACAATGCGTCCGAGGTGATGAACTTTACACAGGTGTACATAAACTATGCAGAATAGAAAACCATTATGAAATGACAAATATTATCAATACCCGTTCAATCCCGTTAAATATACATTTTGTTACTTTATAACTAGGATATTACATTTTTTTTCAATTCAAAAAAAAATAAAATTTAATGAAAATAAGTTTTAAGAGATCTACAGAAATCGTTATTGAATTATATGCAAAAATGTATTTAAGAATGTATAAGTCATCTTCCATTATTACTTCATTATTAAAATTTTGTATTTGAAGTAATTGCATCTTTAATTATAATAAAAAGTAGCATTCCTAATTTATGACACATCATGAAGGAGTGAAATATAAATGAACAGGTTTTCTGAAACATTACAGATAATTCCAAGAATATGAAGCAATTCATTTTTATTTATTGTTAACTCAAACATTATGTATATATACGTGTATATACAAATAATTCAAACCATTATTTTTAAGATACAACATAATTGTATTAATATCACGTATAAAATTTGATTTGTTTATATAATAAATTATACAATCTATTACTCGATTTTAGTTTTAATTTTAACTTTTTAATGCATAGCGCTGTTTTATAACAGCTATTATTTATATATTTTAAATATATATTTCATTATTATTAATAACGATCTTCCGTAATGGAAAAATAAAATAATAATAAGGATGTTTCATTATATACTTAATTCATACTTTCATAAAGCAATATGTTTTTAATTAATTTTATTAAACATATATCAGTAAGAGTAAATTACAAGTGTATATATAGAAAAATTAACAAATAATGGAAACAATATTTATTATTATCGTATTGTATATAATTGATTATAATTACTCTTATTAAAATATACTACAAATACGTTTTTCTTGTTTTTTATTTTAATTTACTTTCCCCATACAACAATACTATATTATATAGATTAAATGAAAGAATAATTATGTTTTTATGTGAACAAACATTAAACTAAATATTTGGAATTTATATAAAATAGCTGTAAACGGTATCAACCTAACTTTTAAAATAATGAGATAAAAAATAACAGTATTAGTGTTTCACCGTTATAGATTAAGTAGATTTGTATATCCGATTGTATATTAAATTAGATATACATAATCGTACATCCCGCAACTGTATGTTGTCATAAAAATTAAATTAAGTATACAAAAACATTCGAATTACTATATACAATGGCTATTTATATTTAACTAATGCTATATATATAAATGGAATACACTGTAATATATAAAAAACGTGTTTTACGCTTTATATGAATATATAATAAATCCAACACATTTCCCAATCGCTTAACTATATTAACATTAATAAATGCAATTTATTCTATGGGCATTGCATTTAAATTAATATTTTTTGTTGCTCGCAAATTATTCACATCTGCTTTGTTAATAATTTCTTACAAGATTTAAAAATACATCCCGGCTATAAATAGAAGTCGTAAGAACGATAAGAAATGTATATTCTCGATCCTATAATGCATTAAACAGAGAACCTTTAATTATCATGATTGAATATAGAAATTTTGGAAATACCATATCCGAGTATCGTAACGCCGTTAATTAATCAAAGGTTGTCGCCCAATTTCCGGAATGTTTTCAAATTAACATATTCATTAAGGATTAATTGTACCGCCCGTTAACAGTTCACAATTTGTGTCTCAATAAAACTCGAGACCAACAAAAAAGGAATTCTTTACGTTACGATAAATATAAATATCACTCGATTGGAATTTGAGGACGATGAGTCTGATAAACAAGCAGCGAGCGTCACGAATGCCCAGTTTGATCAATTTTGCGGATACTTACTGCAACCGGCTTCATCGGTACCGTCCACGCAATCCACTGTCATGTCGCATCGTTGATGTGGTGGTATACAATAAGTTCTGTTAAACATATACTGGCCGCATGTTATTTGTCCAAGCTCACATTCGGGAGGCGCTGCAAATTGTATAACGAATTGGTTTTGTTAATTTAATTTCGGTTATTTAATAATTATGAACGTAATCTACGATACTGTTAAGATCAATTTACTTGAATAATAAATATTTATATATATATAAATGAATGCATATATTAATATATAATAACGTATGGTACATAATTATATATACATCCGACGTTCCCTTTTATGTTCAATGGCACAACCTTATATGCATTGCGTTTTAATTCAGATATTAAAGCGAAGATTAAATAAAATAAAACAAAGATAACCTAATTTTGAACTATAAATCAACGTTGATATAATGGTGATATAATATTAAACTTCTTCATTCAAATAAGCATTTTGATCAAGATGATGATTATATATGTAAATCATTCGGGCATCTAAATTGCTAACTAAACAATATATGTTAGCTCACAGATTCCCTAAGAATCAAATAAATCTGAATTCAACATTAATTCAACTATAAATCAATCGACTACTGAAAATATAAAATGTAACTTAATTACGTGGTAGTAATATTTGAATTGAAATAACACGTTTAATTACAACTTTTACAACGTATAATGAACATACATTTTACATTATTGAAAGTACGTGTATTTTTGAATATATTTAGCTTACGAACGATTATAAATTCTGGTGCTAATCAAAAGTAGAATTACTATTATTTAAATAACATATTAAATATATAAATATAACAAAATAATTAATCGAAGACGACATCTGTAATTATAATGAGATTACTAAAAAGTTACAAACATTCGAACAAGACAAATGAATAATTCCTGAAATTTGACGAACTTTACATATTAATATCCAAATAATTTCAATTTTAAAAAATCGAACACTAACGTTAGTGTTAAATATACGTTAATGAAATAAAATTTTGCAAAACTTTAATCCCAAGCGATATATACTTTATCAAACGATTACCAACATTAAAAACACAATTAAATAATTAATCCTCAATATATACTCAAAATCAAAATTGTCTTATTTCGGGACATACTTGAGACGTACGTTACATAAAATTTCGACAAGCGAAAAACACAAAAAGTGTTTATTTTAATTGAAAATGGACTCCAAGGACTCGCAGCCTACCGCGTGCGTTAATTAAAAAATATTGGAATGAATATTTATCGGAGCGTAGATGCCGTACACGTGTGCAATAAATAAATGTTCATTTGAATACGTATAAATCGTCATAAATATTTTAATGAATTCCGAACCCAAAAGCCCGCGATCGATTGCATTGTACCGGATTAAATTGTCAATGATTGGCCGGTATTCGGCGTGACGAAAAGTGCCGCGTAGGCGATAAAGGAAGAAGTTTATTACACATGTTTGCTAACTGGAAGCATTTTTTCTTGGACTTTTCAAGAAATATTTATGTACAAAATTTCAAAGAAAAAAATCCGCGTTTTTCTCCGCAAAAAATAGTGTCCGTATGACGAAGAATAAAAAAGTGAATACGTTTTAATTGAACAAAAAAAAAGTAAACACGAAGAAAGAAATGTCATAACGCCATTATACAATTGTTAAGCGCACATCCTCGAACTAAAAGGTATAATTATTTGTATATTTATATTATTGTTATATTTTAAATCAATCTGGCATAATGACGGGATGACATGCGGAAATAATTGCGATGCGAATTACTGTCAATTACCAAAATATTATGTTTACAACGTTAAATTTGTATTGTTGGCAGAAAGCTGATGGGCATCGTCTTCGTTTACAAAATGAGGAAAACCAAATAATTGTGTATTTATATAACGATGCTGCTTTGCAACAAGCGCAGTTTAGATGTTAACTAATAATTATTAATCTCGCGATCAACTTTAATTATTTAATTTTATTTCATTTCGCGTTGTTTTAAACAACAAACGTTTATCGTCTTGTAATTGTACGGAGATGAAGGAATAAAAAATTGTGCGTCGACAACATTAAATTTAAGAATTATTTATTGTTCAATAATTTTGCATTAACCGACTTGAAACTGTATGACAAAAAACTGATAAATCACAAATTTTATTGGCCATAAATATACTAGACAAGTATTTACACGTGTATACATTAAATCGAATCTATAGAATTAAAAATGTTGGTATTAATAAAAACAGTATATATATATATGTTAAAGCAAATTACAAGTCCGTTATTAATAACTCTTGTCGTTTAAAATAACTTTATAAAGTTCGATTTTCGACAGCAATTATTCTGTTCAAATTAAAATATAATTGTTTTCAAATTACTATTAATTTATTGGAAACGACACAAACTACTCAAATTTATATAATTCCCTTATATATCGTCGAAAAAAACATTAATCTGGCAACAATAATTTTTAATATTAAGTTATTATACAATTAATTACAGAAACCCATTATTTTCGTCATACAAAAATACGTATATATGACAAACAAAAATTGATTAATTTAATCGCAGCAACTGTTTCTCTTTGTGCTAGAATAATATAATAAAAAAAAGGGCTTTATTAAGACCAGTTAAAATATCTACACTGAGAAAAAAAATGTTTAACAATTTACTACGTAATATATCAAAACTGGACGATACGTGAAAATACAAAAAAGATTACTATATAATGTAGTAAAATTGGCATTGCACATAATAATAATATATTCAAGTTTATGTAGAACATTTTAATATAAAATGTATTATTTTTTTTGTTTTTTCACGTATCGTCCACGTTTGATATAATATACAGTAAATTGTTAAACATTTTTTTCTCAGTGCAGAAAACAATTAATTGATCCGTGCATTCATCAATTACAATTCAATTCCCGCGTTATTATATATAACATAATGAACGCTAACAGTGATCGTTAACAACAATAATTAATTACCTATATATTTTGTATAAATTAATAAAATTGAAACGCTACAATAGTTTGAGTCGAAACGTATATATTTATATGCCAATGCACTCATTTGCTATTTAACAAGTGTGTCAAACAGCGTCGTTTTCCCTTTTGAAAATCTATTGCTATTAACACCTCGTCATTCCACCGGAATACACTGAATAACGAAAGAAACGAAGCTCGAATACTTACGACAAGACTGGAATTCGTCTTCCCCGTTTTCACAGTCCTTCTGATAATTGCAGACCCAAAGTCCCGGGATGCACTTTCCTTCGGGACATTTGAACATTCCTGTCGGACAGGACATTGCTTCGCCTGAAACAAGAGATAGATAGATCAGAATGAGCAATATTCCTGGCGTGATAGGTGAAAGGTTCAATGCCTTCTCGCTTCAGGTATGCTATATTTCAATCCCATGCACAATCTCGCCAAGCAACGCACGCTCCTACATCTGCACGTTGTTGCCTCGTCGCAACATCTCGAACACAGATACCAACATTGAATTCCAATTTTCAATCATTTTCTTCGTTCGTTTCACTTTTGCCTCTTCTCGTTTTGACGTCCGATTACCTATCAAGTATACATCGCATTCATCAACCCACGTCGACCGACGTGTCACGTTAAGAAACCGCTGCCAATTCGTTCGACTTCGATGTTGTAATGAAAACTTTATTATTTTCTAATTCGCTAAGTAAATAAATTTTCAGCGGCTGGTTTCAGTTTCGATCGCCAATTAAAATGTCAGCATTTAATTGAAGTTCAGGACGCGACGGATGTAACGCAAAAATTAAATACCTTGTGTATACGCATATATATATATATATATGATAAGACGAAGAATCAGATTGAAAACGAAAGATAAATATGTTTTTCACAGCATCAATATTTTTGCCGTATTTTGTTAATAAACGTAAAACTAGTTAAGAATAAGAACGATTTTCACTACAAAGCGGAAATATCATCGAGTAAATGAAATATCTCAGTGACGTCACTGATTTCGGTGCAGATCGGCAAAAAGCGCCGGTATCGTTCGTGACGAATCGCAATAGAGGAAGGGAAAAGAAGACGTCGGCAGAATGAATCCGTAACGGTCCCCCGACTTTCGAGCCATTCATTTTTCTAGGTCGGGCTGTATAGGCTCTCAGCTAGACAGCGCGCCTAAAAAACCCGGCACCGATTAACCGGCGTGACAAAGTTTCATTGCTTTTTGTCGCTCAAAAAACCATAAACGAAAGGTTTCCTCGCGTTCGGCTGTCCATTTCTACGAAAAATTGAATTAAAAATGTTGATAAAAAGCGGTAACAAAATTTAGCCCGCTAAGATTTGGACTTGAATAATTCAAGTTCAACCAATCATCGTTCAATCAAGCGGTTCACCATAGCTGGTGCAGTTTTCACGGTGGAATATAATAAATATATAAATCGTTTTATTATTGGTTATTTATGAATTTTACGCGGGATATAATAATCCGGATTAATTATTTGAAATATTGGGCACGTTAAGACGGAGATATAACGATCCAAACTATGTGTATATGAATGAATCCAAAATAAGACAAATAACGAGTATGATCATTCCTATATCCTGTATGGTAGTGTAGCAAGTGAGAAGCTATTATTGGAGCGGAACATATACCAGTTGTAAATCGGGTGTAATAGTCGAGTTGTAGATCGCGTGGCTACTGCTACTGCCGCTGATTATTACGGAGTCTAGGGTAAAGTTGATAATAAAAATTAGGGGTTGATAAGTAGAAAATAACATATATATACCGAATCAAATTCGGAATCGCAACGAATCGCCCGTTTGAACTTTCCCTTTCTATATATATAATTGAAAACAAAAGAAGAAACGAGATATGAAATATTGAAAGTGTAATTCGATTAAACTGAAATAATATTAAACTTAAAAAACGCGTCATAATATTAATACCCTATAATAGAAACCCGACTTTCGTGAAAAAAAAAATACCAAATGTATCGCGATTGCGCTTAAAATTGTATGCGCATTTATGCAGATTGCACTTTTAAAACGAAAGAATTTTTGTTCGCGTTTAAAATGTAAATGTAATGTAATATGGATAACAAAACAAATAGATTAAAATTAGAATTTTCGCTAATTTTCCTCATTTGAATTTCAAAAATGTTATCGCCATTACTATGAAAGATGATAAAATTCCAACATTACGAACGAATTGATATAAATTAAAATCACACAAAGAAAGAGGAAACATTTCAGCAATGTCAAACATGTATCCTTCACATCCAAGCGGAGTCAGGATAAAAACACAATTTAAATGTGATTTGCATGCCAGCTGTATCGTAATTCTGACGTAACTCTACTTAACATTTGAATAAGCAATGCACATAACGCTGAATGAAAAGTGGTATTTTAAGAATGATTATTGATTCCGATTACGAGCTTCTATCGCTTCTCAAAAACTTGGTAGTGAAACTCTGCCATCCGCTGATTTGCTGCAATAAGAATCCCTTTTACATTCGACAAACCGTGTACTTAGCTTCACGTAGACAGAAAAAATAAATTATTTCGAGATAATGATTTGAATATAAAATAGTTGCGAAAACACACTCCGGAGTACATAGTTGGAGCAGAATAACTTGTGCTTTTTTTAACGAAGGATGAAATTACGTTCCATTACGTAGCGAAATGATGATCTTTCCCGGAGTTATAAATATACTTATTTATGCGAGTTTAACTCGAATGCAATTCCCTTAATTAGAAGACAATTTTTAAATTACACATCGCACAAAAAATTTGACAAATATCGCGGCGCGGCACGGCAAACAAACGATAAATAATATTCGTCCCGCAAAGACTAACGACGATGTTGAGAAGAAAATTTTAATATCAACATAAGTATATATAATGTCATTTTGTATAGATTTGAACGATCGCAGTATAAATACATGCACGTAAAAGCAATTATTTATCCATTCATAGGTTTGTCGATAATTAGATTTTTTGTTATGGATTTGTATAATTTAAATTGGACATACATCCAATTATGATAATACTTTTCATTACCTGAACCCGTTGAAACGAATGGTAATATATTACAGTAATCTATTTAAAAACGTTTTCAGTGAATTCAAAAAGTATATACAATATTAAAATTAAATTGCGAATAAAGTATATTCGTATACTTATTCATTTCATATACGAACAATGTTATTCTTATTAACGAACTTATATTTAATTAAACAAAATCAACATTGTTATGAATTAAAATATAAAAAGTCATTGTGATTATAATTACAAATATTAAAACAGAAATAGATAAAGCGTCGTATAAATACGATTCAATTAAACCGCGAAGTACCATCAACTCATACAACGCTTAATTAATTAGCATTACAAATTTTAATATTATAATTTATTTCTCTAATTGTTTAATTGTGTAAACGCAAATTCCACAATTTCTTTCACGGCTAACAAATGAATTACCCGGGAATTATATGATTGTTATTCAGCTATCCGAGTCTCGTGCTCGTTTAGTGAACCATCAACGCGCAGTGAAAACCCGACATTGGCAGATTGATGAATCGACAAACGGCGACACGTCCTCGTGCGTCGACGGTGCCTCTTCAACAATACATCGAAACGTCTCGACGTGGTTTGAGCCGTTAACGATGATACGAAGCGCACACGAAACGGAATCCTTGCGGGAATAAGTAGCAACTTTCAATAAATTTTGTTCTCCGAGAACAATGTTATTCTATTAATTGCGCATAAAATATCGCGCACGTTAACGATACCGTTATCATCCGCTCGACGTAAAATAATTTATTGCGCAATCGGTTACGCAGTCGATTTAATGAAATTAATTCAACTTTTAATTAACTTATATGAACGAACGAAAACAATTTGAATAATTTTGAGATTGAAGATGGAGTTAATTATAATATCACTGTATGTCATAATGACATTTAACCGTCTAATTAAAATCGCCATTAAATTCCTCGCTTTATGATGTATAAAGAACAATAAATTTCAACATCAAAATTGTCTCGATAAGCTCATATCGGCTTAGTCCTCGGTCTCCGCTGTGATCGTGGTTATCGGGGGGTAAAATCATTTAAATACACGTTACACTCCCAGCAATCCTTTCCCCCAACCGAAATCAATCCAAAAACCGAAGAGTCCGTCTGAGAAAGCTCAAACGACCCCCGGCAAAAACAAAAACAAAACAAATAATCCCATCGCAACCCGTCCAAGTTATTTCGCAAGCGAAATCCAGACTCGGCTAATGATCTAATTACGAAACGAAACAAAAAACAATATCGCAATACGAATGTAGGATCCTTCCGGTCGAATTCCGCCCGCGTGCCGAAATCGCCGCGGTTTAAAAAGTCGCCGAGAAGCTATTAAGCGTGCGGCTCCTCGTGGTCGGGCTCTAATTAAAGTGCAATTGGTTATATCGGGGGGGTTAAAAACGAGTATGTGCGCAAGCGAGAGAGTCGGGTCTGGTAATCATGGCAGGCTGGAGAAGCAGGTAGGTCGGAGGAAGGTATACCGAAGGTGGGCAGGCGGGCAGCAGCGGTCGCGGATGAAGCCGCGGAGGAGAGGGAAGTCCCCGGTCTATGAAGTGCACTGTTCTCGTGCCAGGCTGCGCGGCCTGGTACCGCAGAACAGGAGAACGCGCGAGAAGAGTACACGCTCCGTGCATGCCTTTACCTACTTGACGCAACCTACCTGCCGCGAGCTGCTCACTTGCCTGCCTCAACCGCCGGTCGCCGCACGAAAATCTCGCGCGCTCGCGCACGGCCGGCGGTTCATTCATGACCGACTCTTGATTGTCTCGCGCCAATTCGCTCATACGCCGCGCGCGGATTCGGCCGCGTCGGTCGTCGCGGAACGCGCAAACGTCTTCCCACGCGAACCGCGTTCGCGCTCGCTTTTGAATCCGCGGCTAAACGCGATTCATAAAATGCGACCGCGGCGGACACGGCCGAGCGATTCGCGCTGCGATCGGTTTATCGATCGGCGGAACGATCGCTCGTTCGATACACGGGCGTCGCGCGGCGTCTTGTAAACAAATAACGCTCGACCGGCCGTTTCATGCAGACCCATTAACCCGTTAATTACCAGACACCCGTTTCCTTCGCGTTCAATTAGGTTATAAATTATTTGCCCGACGGTCGCATTAATAAGCAATCGCGATCGAATTAAGAGTCGATTCGAAACTTGTACAATGCGCTGTAATTATAATAATAACCCGATCTCGTGCGATGCGTAATTAATGGATAAATTAATGGATGCGAATTGGAAGCGAAAGGTGCGCGTATGATAACAAAAAGGTGTTGCGCAAAATTGATCGCGTCGGACGCGACGCGGGCGTTATCGAAGGAGACGCGTAATCCCGCGTCGTAAATCGGCGATGACCGACGTACGCGTTGTGGTAAGCCGGTGCTTAATGAGCCACTAAACGGCGACCGTGGCGTAGCGCCGATGATTCTTTTATTCGCCGATATCAACCCGAAACGGTCGCGCGCGTGTTCTTCGCGGTACAACGCCGGACGAGCGACAACAACTTGTTAGTCGCCGGGATCAAAATCGACGACGGCGAAGGAATCCGTCGGCGAAATTGTTTGAGAAATAAATTGATTAGTCGTCGCGCAATTCCGCGGCACTCGACCGGCGAGCCTTTTACGCGTTTTACGTGCTAATTTCGTGCCATTATGTAGCGCGCCTTTTACGCTTTGAAGCTTTGACCATATTTGCGTTTATCCGCGCCGAGACGGTCCAGTTCACGCTGACGACTTTTAACGTATTTCGGAGTGCGCAAAATGTCGAGGAATAAAAACATTTTTAATCCGTGGAAGATACGAATTAAAATAATTAATGGCAGGCTCGTATAAGGAATATTGCTCAATCCAAAAACGCTGTACAAAATTCGTCCTTATTATCTCATAATTTATTCCCGCGGTGGCCTTATTTTCGTTCATTTATGAATTCCGAGACGATTTTTGTTCGTAATAACCAATCGGTGGGATCGATCGCGACGAATTATGTATCGATTTCAAAACTTCGTACGCTGGTTTCGCTGCGCTCGGAGCCAAAAATCCGCGTGGAATTAAGCGTCTGGGAGACTCGCGCCGGAATCGTTTGGAATATCAAAATCGACGAAGAATGCGGATTCGTTGCGTTTGCGCTCCGTTCGCAATTTTGAACGCCTCCATAATCGTCCAGGCTTAAGTTATCAGAATAATATGGAATAGTTTCCCACTGGTTTGTGACAATGGTATTTTCTCTCATTGTAGAATGCGCGAGCACACGCTTAGAATGGCACGTGCAACGCTGTGAGAACAAGTCGGGACAAATGCCCGACAATCTCCTCGCGAAATTCCACACGAATGGCGCCGTTCGTATTGTCACGGGGCACATCTACGTATCGTATCGCGGCATCCCATCTTTTGCACCTCGCAGGCAGACGCTCCGAGACCCGGCGTTTATATGTGCCAATCGGTGCCATTTCGCTACGTCAACTTTCTCCCTTAGAACGATCCCCGGTTGCTCATTGTTCAGGATTTATTGTGCAACTTTTTTTGTTTCCGAGCCGCGATATACCGTCTATTTATAATCGATCTGCGCAATTCAGACGGCCGATATGGGTTAGTGGGCACGGGGCAAAGGGCCAACTTTTTGCGCCTCGTGCGTGACGATTCGCGAATATTTCAGTGGGAAAGTTTAGCCTGGACGTTCGCCGATTATGCATGCATCCTTTTTTGTTGCTTTTTATGACGTTTTTGCGCGTGCTTTAATTACGTGATTATAGAGATTTTGGAGTCCGTATTTCGCGCCTATACGTGGACAAAAAACATGCTCAAGCTTTAACAGCAAACGCCGCGATACAAAATTACATATAATCATTATGGAAAAGCCAAATATGCGAAGAATGCGAGTAATCAGTCTGGAAGTATGTTATTGTATGTACAAATATCACATAACCAAAATGCGTTTTTTAAATATTACCAATGCAGTGATCGGTATGGACATATTTAGATACATTGCGATATGGTGCTATATATATTTACTCTGTTGAATATTGAAACGTTCTTCAAATTGCTATTTAAATGTGCTCATTATAAGATTACAATCATTAATTATTTATTGATTACAATTAAAATAATAAAATATTTAATTATATATATATGTGTGTGAAATGTGATTATCAAATCAGAATTTAGCTATCTGATGAAATTTGATGCGACTAAAATTGTTATGTTAATTGAACAATACCAACAAATCTGTTCAAACGATGACTATTTATATAATAATATGATGACTATTTTATTTTTTATTGTAAATTTTTAATATATTATATATTATAGGTTAATTATGTACTTGATTTGATGTAATTGGACATTAGTCCGTGAAATAGAGATTAAGATTAAGATTATTATGAGACGAAATAAAAATTTCAAATTTATTATAATAAAAATAAACATTTCAAAAACACCAACCATATATAAAAGAAAGTCGCATAAACAATTATGGATACATTTATAATAATAAAATGAAATTGCAAATAACGTAAATTCTTATATCGTTGTATCTACCAATCAATGCGAGATTGATGTTTTGCCGTTGAACAATGAATTGAAGTTCGACAGTTGCCAATGAAAGGGAAACCTCACTCGAGTTTTATTTGTTTGCAGTTAGGAAATGTAATTACACCGTAGGAAAGGATCGAACTGTGACCACCCTTTCGAAGCGTTACATCACGATAGCGGAAAATAAACGAATTGCGTCGATAAACACATACGCACCCCCAACATTTACTGATCACGTATAATCGAGCAGCCGGCCGCAGAGTATTCAATATTTCTCAAAGGTTCCATTTGTTGCGCAACAGTGGCATGAATTCGACTGACCATTTCCCAATGGTAAGCATTGATTAGCTACGAATTTCAATTCTCAACGAAAAAAAGTGCTTTCCGACGTAAACGCGGTAACGTTTAAGCAACCAACCCACGTATGCCGAAGAAAGTCGACCTAACTCCAACGCCACAATTATCCAGAAAATAATTATGCTTGTATCAAGATGATATTTACTCGTAGGAAGTTGTTCTCGAATGAAAAATTGCAAATGTCGAATAACAAATTGATGAATAGGTTGTCGGTTTTTGCATTGGCAACCGATTTTTGCTCATTTCGTTACAAAAATCTGCAATTTAATGGAAAATGTGACTTTTTAATCGCCGACGAATTATTTTAACAACTTATCTTAGGCAATAGACTGATTCAAGGCATGAGCTCTTTTACCACAACGCTTGGTTGTTTCAATTTCGGTTTATTTTTCTTTTGTAATTAAAATTAATTCATTATAATTGAAATGGAGGGACGTTTTTCTTGATACACTTGATATAAAGAGTTATCGCAAACATGAGTTTTGAAGTGGAACAACATTTTTAACTTCTAACAAAACATGATACGAGAATTATTAAACCGTTTCTTATAAACTTTATGTATTTGTATAAATTTCATTACATATATACACATATAAATGCAAATGAAATAATACACCTCGCAATCTTTTTTATCGTAATTTATTTATTCATTCTTATTGTTTATAACAACTTGTAAAACAGTATTCTACATATATTATTAACGTTAAGAGTAATGAATAAATATTTTTTGCATAAATTTAAATTGCATTACCGCAGGCCAATTGTCTATTGTACATATTTTAAATTTAATTTAATTATCAAAGCACGAAATAATAAATTACGCGTTAAACAATTTTCTTAAAATACTGTGAAAAAAATAACAATACAAATTTTACCAAACTAGATAATAAAAGAAGAAAAAATTAGCAAAAATTTAAATAAACATTAGACAATATCATGGCATTTACCAATTATTTGGTAATATTTGACATATTTTTAAAATTTTCTGACTGTAATTTACTATATTATTTACATTTTTGCCCCTTTGTCCTACTTTCATTATCCAATTTGGTCAAATTTATAAGATTATTTTTTTTCAGTGTATATATAAAAAACGAGAATAATACATTTCAAAGCTACCAGCGGAATTAAATGCTTCAAATGATCAAATTATAATCCGATAATAACGTTTCATCTTTGCCATTACAAAAATGATATGCTCAATTATATATAAACACCTCATTCGTGGTTTTTCACTTCAATCAAGTGAATTCGTCTCAAATTAAGTACTCGTTTCGCGAACGGCGCGCTCAATCAACTAAACTGTTGCACGATATGGTGACGTAAATAAGTTGGTAACAATGTGCTTCGAAATGTGCACGACGATAACGACACGGTGTAATGTGATTTGACAAATGATCGCGCATCAAGGGGCTCGTCCGCGTGTCATCGGACAAGTTAACGAGCAGGCTGGGGCAAGCTGCTTGTTAGATCGCAATCTTGCTTCTATTCGCAACGCCGGATCATCGTTCGCCGATAAACCAGACCCGGTGTCCGTGTTAACATAGATTCGAACGAAAAAATCAATCCAATATTGCACAATTCCTATGAAAAATCTCTTCGTATCTGCATTTACTTTACATCAGCGAATCTCCCGCTGTTCCGAATCCGCAGCGTATATGATCCGAGAGGTTCGATATTCGATTGCGAATACGGCTTGAAATTTTATAAATCTACAGTGTAGACAAAATGTAAAAGATAATTTATAGGTTAATATGTATATATATATATATTATATATATATAGGGAGTAGAGAAAGATAATGTTATTGTAAAAAAGATGTCGTATAATTAAAAAATGAGAGATGGATAACTGCAAGGTTAGAACGTATAGGTGGAGTTTTCAATGTTACAGATTAAATTCCGAAGCAATCTTTTCAGAAAAAATGTACAATCTATTTTATGTTCCCAGTGAAATGTCAATGCTATTGTCACGGTATTAGATTTCCCAATATCTAGTGCAGAAGAATATTGCCTTTAATGCAAAGAACACGTAAACGAGTATAATTATTTTTTACCGATCGGAATTCTAAATTTTGGAATCTATTCGTTCATTCGGACGAGTGAAGTATATAATAGTTACATATATATAAATATAAAAAGTTGATAATAATATATGGCTATTTGGAAATTTGTAGAAATTGATAACCTTATGATTTGAAATTGGCAAAAAGCTCTTCGCTCTTCACTACATCTTCGATTCAAATATCTGTAATATAAGGCGGCATAAATCTTACGTTTTTTAATCCAGAATGGAAGCTTCGCGCGCTGACCTTTATACTCAGTAATGATACCAATCCCTATAAGTCTCACGCTCAAGATTGCTTAACATCTAAAACACGCATTTCCAATGCCTTAATGCCATTGGCCTATCGCCCGTGGTTAATTGGATCGACCGGATCAACGAACGTATTATACCACCACTTAACAAACTTTCATTCATAAATTGCTACCGTCAATAAAACGGAATCTTTCTGTGCCAGCGGCTCACCGTGTGACTTTATTATTAGCACTTGTATATAATCCACTTACATCACGATTTACATCTACTCCCGATTAAGTATACGATTCAAAGATATCTAACAATTTTCCGTCTCTGAATTTGAAATGTATTTTTGGCATAATACGCGATTTAATAAACTACTAACAACTACGCCGCACGGCGGGAGTAAAGTTGCCTAATACATACCCATATTAAAATTCTGATGCAAATTACTAAACGCCATTCGTTCAAAATACTTCGCATCCAACTCTATCGCCGTGTATAATAACATCCAAACATTCTCACTATTTAAATCGCCCGAACGCCTGTTTCAATCAAGTAAATCATCATTTGATTTGAATTTAATTAAGTCATACTTCGTTGACCATATAAAGCGTTGACACCGTACCCGTTCGAGCTACGGGACACGTGTTCGATTCCCACCCGCAAGAAAAGTACCCGCGAATTACAACCCGCGCTCTTTTATTCGCGCAAATTCCGCGATAATTAATAAAAAAAAAAAAACAAACCATTCCCAGATTCCAATTTTCCGCCATCCATTAAGCCCGTTTCCAGCTCTTCGCAAAGAAGTACGGCTGCATTCGCAATTATTTAATTAGCCCATTGTTTCGACCGAACCAATTGATTACGATTGAACGGATCCGTTTCTTCTACTGCGTTTCAACTAGAAACGAGCGTTGGCAGGCGAGATCCCTCGTGCCAGCAAATGATAGTAATTAATGCCTCGCTTTCGTCTCTGAATGCGAGCGCGCTAATGGCTGCGCCTTCGCTCCTTCTTCCACGTTTCTTTGCGCGAGATCTCCTTCTCGAAGGTCCACGCGGCGTCTAATCGTAATCCGATTTGTGTTCAACGCTCGTTCGCCTTATCAAGCGCCTTCTTAGCGAGTCGCGCAAACGATACACTTTGCTTCTTTCACCGCGTTCGTTATGCGCGCCAAAGCCGTCACTTTTTCAATCGCAATTATCAAACAAGGCGAAAGACAACGCTATCGAACCTGCCATAAAACGCGAATTCGAAACAGGAAGCGTCCTCATTAAGCGCGCATTTTTGTCCACGGCGCAACGTCCGATTTCGCGCTTTATGATCTTGGGTTTCTTCTTGCTTCCGAGTGCCTTGATTTACGACTAAATAAAATGATTTATCGATCAGCTATATGAACGCTCAAATAACGAATATAATAGGAATATTGTTCGCAACGGCTAAAGTTTTGCAATCAATGAAATCAAGCACCCATCAACGTGGCTTGTTTTCAAAATTAGAGTCTGGTATGATTATTAACGCAATACAGCACTCAAGGGGCAAACTTGTATTTGGGTTCTATTTTAATGTTAAGAAAATCCGAAGATTGTAATAGAGATATGATTTGGACAGATTTTTCTTAAAATAAGAGCCGGCATTGATCGAATTAAAAGTTAAATAATTGGAGAAAAGGTAATTTTGATAACAATATAAAAATCTATCATTCATTAAGCCGTGATTAATATTAGATAATTTTGCGAAATACTACACACATAAAAAAGTTATATTAAACATTACTATAAGTCTTACATTCCAAGTAATCGATAAAACACAATACAAAATTACTATACGACTAAAGTAATATTTCTAATACCATAGAGTACTTTTTACTATAAGATATTGTACACGGAAAAAAAAATTGACTAGTACAGATAAAAATTTTTCTAAAATAGATAAATTGTTTAGCTGGTATTAGAACAAATAAATGATTTGACTGAAATAGTCAAACATATTTATGTATTATTATTGACTTAAATTAGAAACATTTGTTAACTAATTTTGATAT